>MXQC01000047.1:0-98642 GCA_002094185.1 Zhuliangozyma boniae
CGCGTGCGGGGGTGGGGTTTGGACCCTGTGTGGCGCTGCGGTGCCCGCTGGTGTGTGTGGGGTGTGGAATAGGGGGCGGGGGCGGGGTCGTGTCTCCTTCGTCGTCGCCCGCTTGGCTTGAGGGTTTGCTGTTCTGTGCTGCTGCTGTTTTGGGTTGTGGTGTTGATTGGGGTGGGGGATTTGGAGGTTTTTATCCTTTGTTGTGTTTGGTGGGGGGGTTGAGGGGGGGGTTGGTTTATGTTTGAGGTGCGTGGGAAGGGGGGAAAGGTGGGGGGGGGCGGTGGGGGGAGGGGGCAGACGGGGGGGGGGGGGTGAGAGAGGGTGACGTTGGGAACACGTAGCATGAAATGTACCTTTACTATAGCCAATTAATTAAGGCCAAGCTTCGTGTATGCTGGGCCATTCTTCAGAAGGAGAGAGCAATCTTCTAGAATCTTCCACAGTATAAATTGACAAGGCCATGCCCCATCATAACTGTGGTGCCCCATGTAAGAGAGGCATCAACAAGACACGTCAAAGCCAGCACAGACGCCTACGCAAGTCAAAACAGCCTGCAGGTTTGTGACTTATACAGCCAGTGGTTACCACCACCCACCTTGGCATTACCCACGAGCGCTTTTTTTCCTGTGCCTTATACAGCAGCCGATTACATAAGCAACTATCAGGGAGACGCAGACACTTACAACCACAATACAAATTTAGCAGAGTAGGGGAGGGTTAGAAAAAAAAGAAAATAATAAACCCAGTAAAAAATTTTAGGGCTAACATCACACATATCACAATACCACACTGCCAGTGATACGTTGAACGGCAGCAGAAGGGGAAGAACACACACACACGCACACACACGAGACATCACACACACGCACCAGCGCAGATTCTGGGAACGGCACATCATGAGTGATTACCCCGACCCCATTATGGACTTGTTTTCCAATGAGCCCCAGGATGATATCCAGGTGATTAACCGCAACCCCAACGGAGCGACACCGGCACTTGAATCCCCCGTGGTTCCCCATCAACAGATATATCACAGCCATAATAGTGAGGATGCGGAAGAAGAGAAGGGGAGAGGGGTACGTGGCAGCAGGAGCAACCACAACCAAGGAAGCAACAACAGCCACAACAATATTGGCAGCAGCAGCATAGACAATAGCAATAGCGGGGATACCCAGCACGCCGAGCCCACGGGCCACACGCCCTTGTTCTCCCCGAGGGACACCACACTGCTCGGACACCCCCAGGATTTCCAGCTCGTTAACTCACGGTTCCAGCCCGAGACGCTGCACTTCCCACCCATGCGTCCGCTCTCGGAGAGTTTTATACCGCACGGGTTTAATTTCACGCCGTTGATCTTGCCGCACGAACTGAGGCCGACTATAACCAGCGGCGGGGAAGCAGGTGCGGGGATGGCGACGAGAGCAGCCGGAGCGGGGATGGGGGCAGGAGCAGCCGGTCTTTCTGGTGCACCACCGCCCAAGCGCAAGAAGGAGAACCAGCCCAAGACGCGACCGGCGTTTGTGATGAAGATCTGGTCGATGGTGAACGACCCAGCAAACCGGGAGTATATCCGGTGGAACGACGACGGCAAGACGTTCCAGGTGTTCCACCGCGAGGACTTTATGAAGTTGATTCTCCCCAAGTATTTCAAGCACAACAACTTTGCCAGCTTTGTGCGGCAGTTGAACATGTACGGGTGGCACAAAGTGCAAGATATTGGCAACGGCAGCCTAAACGCGAGCTGCGAGCGCGCCGGGTCCGAGGAGATTTGGCAGTTTGAGAACCCCAACTTTTTGCGCGACCGCGAAGACTTGCTCGACAAGATTGTGCGCAACAAGAGCAGCCCGCAGGACGAGTTGGCAGTGCAGGACACGAACGTGAGCATGGCGTTGATCTTGCAGGAGCTCGAGAGCATCAAAATGAACCAGTATGCCATCACCGAGGATCTCCGGCGCATCCGCCAGGACAACAAGACGTTGTGGCAGGAAAACTATATCAGCCGCGAGAGGAATACGGTGCAGGGCCGCACCTTGGACAAGATCTTGAAGTTTCTCGCGGCTGTATACGGGAACAGCGCTGGCAAGATCCTCGAGGTGAATGGCGCGGGGGACTTTGTCAACCACGTGGCGCCGTACCTGCGCTCGCCCGTGCCCAGCCCTATACCCGGGAGAGCGCAGCCCGTAGACTTGAACGGGTTGGGCAGTCGGACCACGCAGACGTACGAGTCGCCGCCGGAACAGCCCGTGGCCTCATCCAGCAGAGGGAGGGGAGCCGGGGCACCTCCTGCTACCGGTGCTCCCAGGGGATCGGCCGTGGGGCTACTGCAAGCCCAGGCGCAGCCATACTACCGGCCCCGGCTTATGCTCACAGACCTGGCGCACCACGTGCTGAGCCGCCGTGACACGTCGCAGAGCCAGTCCACGCCCGGGTCCATCGAGGAGATTATCCGCTCGTACGACCACGCACGCAGCACTGAGAATAATGTGAACAGGATGTACCAGCAGTTGGTGGGTAGCGGTGCCAACGCTGAACAGCTGACTCCTGCGGCTACCGTTGCGTCGCCACGGCCCTTTACGGTGGACTTGAATATCCCGCCCACGCCCAACAACTACGACGAGTTGGAGCAGAATATTACCAAATCGGGCGAGTCCATCCAGCAGGTGCAGGACTGGATCGAGAATCTCGCAGCGCAACAACAGCAGGAGGAAGAACACCAACAGCACCACCAGGGGTTGGGCAATGCCGGTGCTGGAGACGACGAGTTTGATGTCAATGAGTTTTTGCAGGCGGCAACACCAACCAATGTCAGTTCACCTGTGGTTATCACCCCCGGGTCCACTTTGGGGAGCAAAAAGAGAAGCATCCACGAGGTCTACGATGGTAATTAGGGTGTGTGTGTATGCTTGGTGTGTATATACGTATATGTAGGCTGTATGAGAGGATAGCATGCCAGTGGCTTGCATCTCAGGTGCGAATGGAAGAGGGTGGACATAGCGACCATGGTGGAGTTGCCCGAAGAAGGAGAGGAAGAAAAAGAAAAGTGTTCCCCTCCCCCGCTTTTTTGTGCGTTGTTTTGAGTTTAAGGTTATCCTGGCAGAGAAACAACGGTGCATGGGTCAGCCTTGTGCTCTCCCTCCTCCCGTTATCATTTGCACGTGACAGAAATCCGTTATCAAAAACGTCGGTACACATGCGCGCAAAGATGAAATATCAGAGGCGCAATTTTCCTTCAGCCTTTCAACGGGCCGAGATTTGCACCAGGAGCCGCAGAGCACCGCCAACGGTAGCGCCTGCTGTCGCTGCAGCAGGAGCAGCAACAGCCAGCGTGGGCGGCCGCCACAGCCCTTTTTTCTTTCTTCCTTTTCCGGCCCGTGCGGTTTTTTATTCTCACACCCTGTCCATAACAGCCACCACTACTGCTGGAGAACAGCATCATCGACAAAGAACCATGGATGCACGTCGATGCACCTCTTCTCTTCAACGCATCAGTATCATCCCACGCTCCCCTTTTCTGCATTCTTTCTGTTCTCTTCAGCCCACTTTGTTGTTAATCACACACACCAATCCGCTTTGCATTCCCCCCAAGAGAAACGAGCAGTTTTGCTTTTTCTTTTTTTTGGGTTTTTGTTTTTTCTTTGCCCAGGCGATATTCTCGGCAAGGCTAAATAGGTCCATTTTAGAGTAAGGCCTCCCATCCCGCCAAGTGTCCTGCTGTCAAAACCTTTTATCTGAAGGCCGCTACTACAACCGCCACCACCGCCACCGCTACAACATCCCCCACCCCCACCACACAGCTCTTCACCATGTCATCGAGCGTGCTAGACTTGGGCGTGAACGATAGCAAAAAGCGCGTGTACTCCAAGGGCGGGTGCCGCGAGTGTAAGCGCAGAAAGATCAAGTGCGACGAGGGCAAACCGCTGTGCTGGCAGTGCTTGCGCTTGACCAAAAAGTGCAGCTACCCCGCCGCGGGCGAGAAGGTGTTGCGGGTGTCCCGCAAGAAACAGCAGGCGCAGCTATTACACCTGGACGGCGCCGACGACGAGCTGGCCTCGGAGCCGTCGTCCAATGGGTTGGCCACACCAATCATGGGCCCCGCGGCGGCGTCATCGCCACCACCACAGCAACAACCACAGCAACGGCAGGAATTGCTGGTGCCGGCAGCGCCACCAACGCCGGTGCCGACGATAGCATCCCAGATGGGCAGTTATGCCAACAACCTGTACACGTTTACTCAGCCGCTGGGCGGGGTACCGCCCTACAGCCAGGGCGTACCGTACCCCAACCTCCAGAGCCATCCACTACAGTTTACCAACCTGAGAGGAGCCCCGCCACGGCCACAGGGATCATTTACTATGTACCAGCAACAGGCACAACAGCAACACCTGCCGCCACAACAGCACCAGCTACAGCCGCCACAGCAGTTTCCCCTGCCTGTATTTCCGGCACCGCGATCCTCCATCATCTTGCCGCCTCCTGGTAATGGGCGCATAGATCCGCCATCGGCAATGGGCAAGCACGACTCGTACCCGCGCCCAGTGTCCCACTTCATACCGAGCCTCCTTAATAACCACGGAGCGGCAACGGGAGCTGGCGGAATGGGAGCTAGCGGAATGGTTGGAGTGGCTCCCGTGGGGGCAGCGGCATCACCGCCATCCAACGCGGGAACACCTACGTACTATCCCAGCCCGTTGGACGATGAGTTCAAAAACTTTAGCCAGACCGACTTGGACGTGCTTGCTTCTGATTTGAACAACATGGTGAGCGAGATCATGTACGACATGAAGTACTCGGACACCGGCGACATCGAGGAGACGAGCGTCAAGAGCGCCTCGCGCACACCGCCCATTGTGTGCCAAACCATCCGCAGCATCCCCCTCGACTACATCAAGTTGCGGAAACCGCAGGACCAGGTGTACCTCCAAGAATTTTACGACGAATTCTCCTCGGTAATTCTTCCGTTCCCATCCTACGATACCGCTACCAAGCAGTATTTCAACCCGGCCAAGGATATCATCCTCAGCGTCGCCGCCACCGACAACTGTCTCTTGGCGGCAGTGTTGGCAAACGGCGCGCGGTCGATGTTTTCGCACACGGGGGCCGAGAAGGACGAGGAGGCGTACTACTTGTACTTGTCCAAGTGCCTAAAGTTGCTTGGCCAGACTTTGAGCGCCGACAAGCGGTTGACGTCCAAGATTGAAAGTGTGTTGCTCACAGTGTTGTTGTTAACGAGCGCCAATGCTGCCAACTTGAAGCAGGACTGGCGCCCGCACTTGAAGGGCGCCAAGGACTTGCTCTTGAAAAATTCCACCAAGAACATCAAGAGCTCGCGCAAACTCATTTTCTGCAAGAGCTGGTTCCTCACGCTCGAAATCCTAGCGGGAATCAGCTCGCAGCGCGGCGGTACCTTGCACACGGACGAAGAGATTGACGAGTTGGTCAACTCCGGCGACCAGTACGAGCAGCAGGTGCTACGAGAGATGGGAGTGGTGTTGGAAAACGGCTTTAACATCATGTGCGGATACCACCACACGTGCATCGACCATTTCCGCGACTTAATCAAGATCCTCAACAAGGTGCGCAGCGGCACGTTTGACCCCAAGCAGTCGTTTGTGTACATGCTGTTGTTTGCCAAGTTGCAGCTCCAGACGGAGATGGTGTTTGTCAGCCGTGACGGCATTATCCGCGGCACTGTGCCTGAAGGTGCGTTGGTGGACCGGCTCCGCACCGGGATCGTATTGTCATGGATGGACATTAGCCACCAGTCGTACGTGATGGCGGCGTTGATCACCATCCTCATCAAGTGTTTTGGCGAGTCGTACACGTCGCCGCAGGTGCAGTTGCTCGCGAGCACCATCATTGAGTTCAATGCGTATCTCAAGGACTATGCCGAGGGCGACCTCCCGCACAGACAGATCAAGCGCGCATTGATGATGTTGCAGTGGGCCATGTTTGTTGCCGCCACCAACTCGACCAACGACGGGTACAAGAGCGTGATCCGCAAGTTCTTTAACACGTCGACGTGCGTGGGTTCCGGCGGCGCCACCATCGCTTTGCGCAGAGTGGAGAAGACGTGGAAGAAGCGCGAGGGAGAGATTGAGGACGACGAGGACTCGGAGGATCTCGTATCGTATTAAGTGGGGGGAGCAGGGGGAAAGTATAAGCAGAGGGGAAAGCAGAATAGTAGAGGCATCAAAAACAAACGAAAAGTATAAATGAATAAATGAATAGGTTGTATTACTACCCTTTCGCCTCTGTGTCCAATAAAGCGAACCAGTTCATCTGTCCTCCAGCGAGTGCGAGTCTCGTATCGTATGCCAATGCTGGTGGCGTCAACAACAGCACTGGTGTCGTCTCCGAGTGTACTGTTCCCCACTCGAGCTCGCCACGGAGCCTCATATCCTGAACAAACCACCCCACACGCTCAGCTCCCAATCGAGCACCATCGAGGTTGGCCGAAGTGGGGCCCACGCGGAGTGCGGCGTTCTTGCCCACCATGAAAAGCGGCACGTTGCCCCACTGCAAGTCGTCACTGAGACAGGGGTACCCACGCACCGTTTCGAGCGGGTGCAGAGCCACAATAGGCTGCATGAATGGTAATTGGGCCACGTTCGGCATCACACCTGTGGCAAAGTAGATGTAGTCAATGTCGGCGAGTGTCCCATTATCGTCCGACAACCCCAACTCCCACGTTCGGGAGGTGTGATCCCACGCCTGCCTCTCAATCGTGGTGTTTTTCAACCACCGCAACCGTCCGCTCTTCGTGTGGGAGCACAACTTCTTATAGTACTCTGGATTGATGCTGCCACCCTCCCTTGCATCCTGGATCATCTGCGCCCGCTCCCCGTCCGTGTCGCTTATGTAAAAGGCCGACTTTTTCACGTTCTTGTACTTTGTCACCCAGTCTAGGTGGAAGTCAAAGTGCTTTATCTTGATACCGGAGCGGAACAATAACGTCACGCTCGCCACACTGGGGTCCTGGCACGCCACGTGTGCTAACTGGGCCGAAGTGAGTCCGCCGCCCACAATCACCACGCGTTTACGTGTAGGGTCGGCAAAGTGCTGGGTGTCCAAGAACCGCACCTCCTGGTTGAACAAATGCGTGGTGTGGCACGACCCCTGGGGAAAGTGCGGGTCAGCGAAAGGAGATATGGGGTAGTTGATGTCACCCCTATGGCCCGAGGCCACAACGGCAACCTTGCACCCGTAGACTGCGCCGCTCTTTGTGCGCACGAGCATGCCCTGGCCCACACTGTCGCCACAGGAAATCAACTTGTGTTCAAGACCGACAACCTCGTCTCTCCTGATGGAGTTTTGCAACCGGTACCGCAGCACCACATCCCTGCAGAAATCGGCAAATAAGGGCGTACTGGGCCGGTAATAATCCTTCCAGTCGCGCATGTTGATGTCGACAATACCGGGTGCATCCTGGGTGGCACCGACACCGCCTCCACCGCTCCTGCCTCCCCCCTTCTTCTTCTTCTTATTCTTGATCCGCTTCTGCTGGTGCTTGGAAAACTCTTTGCCCACGACGTTAGAAATCTCCATCAACTCCCTTTGCCGGTGGTTCCAGTGGGCAAACGTCACCATCCCATCGATGTTGGCCGGGTCGGGGTGGAAGAACATGGGCGAGCGCAAGTAGGGGATCTGGCACGCAGCAAACTGCGCGTCCCACTGGCCCATAAACTGGCTGCTCGTGGCATCAAGTACGAGAAGCTCCGAGGGAAGAAAACGAGGGGAGAAGGTATAGCTGGGCTTGCGCAAGAGCGAGATCTTGTGCCCGCGCTGCTTCAACCAGTGGAACCGCTGGTGCTCGTCCTCGGTGAAGATGGAATCGGGGGTGGACTCGCACAACCTAGCGGCAATGGCGAGCCCGCACGGGCCGCCGCCAACAATAAGGACTTCAAAGAAGTTCTCCGGAGGTATCTCTATTGGGTCTAAGTTCATGATTACAGACAGTGGGTAGAAACGGCATTACGATACTGTGCCGTCTTGCTGATATTTAAACTGCTGCAAAAATAGGGGGCATATCCGCGGAGAAGCTGGGATGGCCCAAAAGGGAAGGGGACAAACGCAGAAACAAACCTGCATAACCACTACACATCCACCAAGGTTCTTCCACAAGAAAATAAAGAAAAACACAAGCTTAGTTGCTACAGCCTATACGGTTCCGGTGAATCCCTCAATGATGGCCAATAATCCCACGGCGCCGGGGTCGGGCACACCGCCCTCCGCCTTGAACTCCTCTTCGTTGACATAGCTGGCGCGGCCAAACGACGCGTGCTGAGTCTTGGTGGCCTCACACCCGTCGCGCGCGCTCTGTACCGCCTGCTTCAAGTCTCCCGTCTCGTGCAAAGTGTCGACAAAGGGCTGCAACGTGTCCACCAATGTGCGACCGCCCACGCGGGCCCTCGTATACTTGAACAACCCGTCGTGGAGGGCATTGTGCAACGCCTTGCCGCAGGATGCCACATCAATCTGTTTGGTCCTCTTCAAGTTCTGCACGAGTGCCGTCAAGTAGATCGAGTAGAGACCGCCCGAGGTCCCGCCCATGCTATCCTCGACCAACTCGGTGATGCGCGACACCGTGGCCACGGGGTCCGATAGCCGTGCCTTGAACTCCTTGTCGCTGTTCAACGCCTTCAAGATTGAGTTGGCGCCCGCCACTAAGGTCTCGCCACAGTCACCGTCGCCCACAATGGTGTCGTACTTGGTGATCTTGGGCTCTTGCTCGACGATCTTGTGCAACGCACCGCGCAAGCTCTGCTCAAAGTGGCTAGCATCGATTCTTAAGTCGGAGGCCACCACGGACCGCCCCTTCATGGGTGACTCTACCATCGCTCTGTCCTTTGTCCACAAGTCCTCCGCATACGCCTTGGACTTCCATCCAGGCGCATTGGTGGGTGTATCCAAGAACCGCAACACATCCTCGCCCGAGTACTCTTTGCTGGCTGCATCCACATTTGTCAAGTTCACCAACGTGATGGAAAAGCCGGGGGAGTTGAACGAGGTGACAAAGTCGCTTACGTAAACGCGTCTGGGCCTCCTATGCAAGGGCAAGTTCGCCGTCACGTGCTGGGTGATGGCGTACAACTCAAACGAGGAGGTGCCGCCGATATTGTTGATCACCACCACCACCTCGTCGTCGTCGCCAAACTCCACATAGTGCCGCTCATTATCCTTGGGGGATAACAACTTGTAGAGCATGTCTCTGACCAAGTCGTTAATGTTGGGGATAGGCAGGATCTTGGTTCCCGGCTCGTTGTGGATGCCGAGCCCCACCTCCGCCTCGTTGTCCTTGGCATACTCCACATCCTGCTCCGCCTTCCCAGGAACGGAGGTGCGGTCCAAACTGGCGCTAAGTGTCACGGTGTTGTCGTTCACGGCGCGGCCCAACGCCGCCACACTCTCAAGCTTGGCTCCCTCCTGGGCCACGGCAGCCCCGAGCACCTTGTGCACCACGGCGGTGCCGGCAAGACCGCGCCGCCCCACCATCCTGTTCTGCTCGCGCCCAATGGCCACGTCATCGGTCACGGTCACCACTTCCACCTTGTACCCCTCGCTCTTGGCGCGCTCGGCCACGAGCCCAAAGTGCAAGACGTCGCCTGTGTAGTTTTTGACAACAATGATGGTGCCCCGGTCCTTATCGGATTTGGTCTTGATGGCGGCCATGATCTGCTTGGTCGAGGGCGAGGCAAACACGTGGCCGCTCACGGCGGCGTCGAGCAAGTTCTCGCCCACGTACCCGGCGTGCAACGGCTCGTGGCCGGCGCCGCCGCCCGATATGAGGGCGATCTTTTTGGCAGTGTCAGAATGCGGGTTGAACACTACTTTCTCCGAGGGGATGAGTTGGACGTAGGGGTTGGATGCCACGAGTCCCTTCAATTGAGTGACCACAAGGTCTTCGTCGTGACCGTAGTTCCAGTGCTTGGCCAATGTCATTTTGATGGTGGTGGTGGTGGTGGTGTGACTGCAGGAGAATTCCTGAAAAAAGAGAGTCAGAGAGTAGAGATTTGGGACAGTTTATAGCAACCTCTATGGGCAGGAAAAAATTAGGAATATATTTTACGTCATTGCACACAAAGGGGAGGAGAGATGGATTGGTTTCTGTACAGTATCAACGTGGCATGAGGGGATCTCTCCGTAACTGAACACAGCAAGGGACTGTTGCACCATTGTAGTCGATGCGGACATCTCTCCACCCCCACTGATGATCTCTCGAAACGTATGGTTTCCACACGACGCAGTGCTCTTTCCCCCTCCATAAACATTTTCCCTCTCTCCTCACTTCTAGCGCCCCAGAAAAGCAAAACAGTCAGACATGCCCAGACCCACGGACCAAGCTTCTCGGCGCCAGGATGAACCACAGCGACAGCGAAAACAGCCACCACAGGAGTAGCAACAGCAATAGTAATAGAGTCGATAGCAAGCGGGCGTATAGTCGCGGCGGGTGTCGCGAGTGCAAGCGGCGGAAGATCAAGTGCGATGAAAAAAAGCCGCTGTGCTGGCAGTGCACCAAGTTGAGGAAAGAGTGCACGTACCCGCAGGCGGGCGAAAAGGTGATCAGAATGTCCAAGAAGAGGCTCGCGAACTTGCCGGAGACGGCAGCGAAGATACCACCCAAGCCGTTGACCATCCAGATGTACTCGGGCCCCGACGACTTTGGAAAGAAGAAGAAGAAGCGCAAGATGAAGCCGGACGCGGACTACTTGTTGAAGGCGGGTTCGGAGGAGCCGTCGCCCAGACCCGCACTAGAGACAGTAGCCAGTCCGGTCTATGCCACGCCAATGGATCAGACTGGCAGTAACCACAGAGGCAACCACCACAATGGCCACAACAGCCGCAACAACCACAACAGCCGCAACAACCACAACAGCCGCAACAACCACAACAACCACAACAACCACAACAACCCCGGCCCTGCCTTTTCCAGCGGGCACAACAGCACCGATATCAGCCCTGCGGCGTTGATGATTGGCGACGTGTACAACGATGAGGACTTGAACTTGATCGCAGCCGACTTGAACCAGATCGTCAGCGATATCATCTTCACCTCCAATATGAACGTGAACGACGCCTTTGACAGTCCGCACTTTTTCAATCCCCTCCTTGTACCAACGCCATACACAGACGACATCCCGCGGCATATCCCCCTCGAGTACATCAAGCTCCAAACCGACGACGAAAAGCGGTACCTCGAACACTTTTACTCGACGTTTGCCATGCAAATCCTACCGTTTGGCGCCTTTGACAAGGTCACAGCCACATACTCCAACCCGTTGCGGGATGTCATCCTAAAGTACGCAGCCAACGAGCCGTTCTTGTTGTCGGCGGTGTTGTCGCAGGGCGCCAAGATTGCGTTTGAAAAGACCAAGGAGCAAAAGGACTCGGACGCGTACGGGTCGTACTTGTCGACGTGCCTCAAGCTCCTCGGCCCCGCGTTGAGCCGCAACCGTGACAAGCTGGTGAAGGACGACTTGACGTCTAACATCGAGAGTATCTTGATCACGGTGTTGTTGCTCACGTCGTCGAATGCGTCCACTGCGAAACAGAGTTGGCGGCCGCACCTCAAGGGCGCCAAGGATATCATCATCAAGGCAACACACAGCAAGATCCGGCTGTCCAAGACGTTGATCTTGTGCAAGGTGTGGTTTGCCGACTTTGAGCTCTTGGCGGGGCTAAGCTCGCACTTGGGCGGCACCTTGAAGGCCAACGCCGAGTTGGACTCGGTAATCAATTTCACCGACAAGTACGAGTACTCAGTGTTGAAGCAGTTCGGGTTGGTGCAGGACAGCGGGTTCAATGTCATGTCCGGGTACAGTATCGAGTGTGTGTACCTCTTCCGCGACCTCGCCAAGATCTTGAACCAGCGGCGCGAGCTGGGCGATGAGTTTTGCGCAGACAATGCGTTGGAGTATATCCGGTTGCTCAGCGGGTTCTATGAGCAGTACAACCGAGTTTTCATCAGCCGGTCGTGCCGCCCCGACACCTTGGTGCCCACGGCGTACCAGAACCTCGTGGACGTGGTGCACACCGCCAACGGCGACTTCCCGCTCAGCTGGATGGACCTCGCGCAGCAGGCATACACACTCGCGGGACTAATCACGGTATTCACGCTGGTGTTTTTGGACCCGCCCGACTTGCCGCACATCCGCGACTTGAACCACCGGCTCGTGGCGCTCATCACGTGTTTTGAACACGCCAAGGACTATGAACACATGGCGTTCACGTACGGGATCCAGATGATCCAGTGGCCTATCACGGTGGCGGGCATCAACTGCACCGAAGCGAGCCAGAAGCTGCACATCGAAGCGTTTTTGCAGACGTGCTGCATGCTCGGCTCGAGCTCGGCAGAGATTGCACGCAAGCGGATTAAGAAGATCTGGGACTTGCGCGAGCGCGGCGAGGAGTATGTGGCCGACGAAGATGAGCTGAACAGGATAGATAGTGTAGCTTATTAGTGACGGGGGGCTTTCTTGCGTATGGTTAATGTGCGCTTGGTGCTCCATTTTTTCTTTCTTTCAAAGGTTATATACGTCGCCATGTGTTACTTCGGATTACATAAGCCGAGCTATGCGCATCGCTGACCACTTCCATTTTTCTTTTGTGGTTTTCCCGTCTCTTCCTTTAGCCTCCTTCTTCCCCTTGATCCCCCACCATAGCACCGAGAAAGATCGAGCCCACCATGAGTGACGAGATATCGAGGTCGACCACGCCGGCGGGCGACATTAGCGGAGAGATGGCGCAACTGCCTCGAGTGCGACGGTCCAAGACGTTTACCGGCTGCTTTACGTGCCGGTCGCGCAAGATCAAGTGCGACTTGACGAAACCCAAGTGCAAGCGGTGTGCCAAGGCCGGGGTACGGTGTGCTGGGTATGACATCAAGCTCCGGTGGTTGCAGCCCATCCAGTATACCACCACCAAAGCCGGCAATATCCGTACTAAGCAGGTGCTGTTCCCGCAGCAGCAACCCAAGGACGGGTTGCCCGAGGAGGAGAAGGACTTTTTCCAGCGACGGCACGTGGACTTTGTCAACTGGAGGAAGCCGTACGAGATGTATGAGGATATGGACCGCGACTTGGGCATCTTGCACAACTCGGGCGGGGATTGGTTTGTGAACAAACAAGGAAAGACAAAGTTGTTGGGTCCGTTTGGCGTGTTTACGAGCACGAGGGTAGAAAGTGTTCCCGAGCCAGCGTTCAAGAAGATAAAGGTGGACGATAATGGTATGGGCAACGTCCTCGGTGGTGTCATAGGTAGCAGGGCGGTATCGTATACCGCTTCCATTGCATCGAGTCCTGCGGTGGCATCGCATTTGTCGAGCACGCCCAAGGTGGCGTTGGCCGAAGACGCGGCGCCGCATGATCAGTTTTGGTTATCGAATGAGTTGCGCGACGACGCCTTGTTGACGGCGGCGGCGTTGGATAACCAGATCTTGGACTTTATGAACTTGGGCACAGCGCCGCAGGACGAGTTCAACCCAAACTTTGGCAACCCCAACGACTTGCTCAACTTGGTGTTTCATAAAGGGCACCAGCCGGCAACAGCGGCAACAACAACAGCAGGAGCAGCACATGCACCACAACAAGCACATCCTCAACTGCATCCACCACAGCACCAGCAGACATCACTATCACAGCAGTCGCCGCACCTGCACCTGCACACCCCCAATAGCATGGCCATGCCGAACGTTCTTAATGGCGACGCCTTGATCGATCCCATGAACCAGCACTTGTACTACTCTAGCTACAACACCTTCTTCTACAACAATCCGTACTCGTCCAACGAGGACTTGGAGATCCATCTCCACGCCGACCCACAGAATACCGAGGATGTGGGCGCCACGGACTATGTGGAGGGTGAGGGCGCGCACTCGACGAGGATGCCGGCGTCGATCATGCAGATTGTGCAGACACCGTTCAAGACGAGCGCTGACTTGGTGCCGCCGCGCACAGGAGGTGGCGGAGCCAGTGATCACAAGCCAAGGCTCGGGATGCCTACCACCGCCTTACAAGTACAACCCCTCACGCGGTTCTTGCTTAACTACTACATCACCGAGGTGGCAGACTTGATGACGGTGATTCCGTTGACAGAGAATCCGTGGAAGACCATCTACTTTCCGCGGGCGATGATGGCCATTGGTGAGCTCCTGGCGTTGGGCCGCACATCCACGGCCAAGAACGCGTTGCTCAATGCGCTCCTCGCAGTGTCGGCGTTCAACTTGCAGTCCAAGTTCCCTAAGAACTCCGATGCCAAGAAGTTTTACTTGAACTTGGGCATTAACCTCCGCAACCAGGCGAGCTTGTTTGTGAAGCAGTTGTTGAACTCCAAGGGCGGCGACATCCTGGCTGGGGTGGAGCACTGCGTGTCACACGAAAAGTATAAGGACGTGCTCTGCGCCGTGATGACGATGATCAGCGTGGACTTGGTGTGGGGCACGATGCAGGACACGGGGTTGTACATCTCGTGGTGCGGCAAGGTGATTGTGGCCAAGATGGTCAACAAGAAGAAGTTGTCGTCCAAGGCGCGGATCTTGCACAGGATCTTTTCGTCGTTGAAGTTGATTCAGGACTCGACGTGTTTGAGCTTGGACAGCATTAAGGACGACTTTGTCACGGGCGGAGGTGGGTATGATGTGAATGGGGATAAATTTGGCAACAGCACGCCAAACACAAGCAAGGCGCGGATCGACTTTATCGTGAACAACTCGTTCTCCTCAGCCATGACGGGAAGCAGTGGCAGTGGCAGTGGCAGTGGCAGCGGCAGTAGCAATGGTGTCACCACCAGCACAACCACCCCCCTACCAAAGAGCACGTCGCCCTCTTTTGTCAACAAGAAGTTGATCAATACCAAGAAGAACGACGAGAACTTTGCCACCGACGCGTTGTACGGGTTGCCCAATTCGTTGATCTTACTCTTTAGCGAAACTGTCGAGTTGCTAAGGACCAAAATCTACCACCAGGAGACCAAACGAAAGCTTCCCGCTAGTTACCAGGTCCGTGTTGATGCGTTGGACAGCAAGCTTCGGGCGTGGAAGTTGGACTGGGAGTTGTATAAGGAGCAGAAAGAGGAAGATGAAAAAGAGAAGGAGAAGGAAGAAGAGAAGGGGAAGGAAGAAGAGAAGGGGAAGGGAGAAGAGCATGGAAACGATAATGATATCACCGTCAAGGAGGAGTTGCAGTCTGATGCCAGGAAACAGTTTTATTCGCCCATGCACAAGGCGACGTACCACCATATCATGTCGTTTTACCACGCGTTAATGATCTATTTTAGCCGTTTCATCCATGGCGTTGCCCCCGAGGAATTACAGGCCAAGGTGGGCAAGACGTTGAACCACCTCAATGCGATCCAAAAGTTGATTGAGCAGAAGGATGCCGAGATCATCCCCTTGTTCTGGCAGGGTTTCATTGCCGGGTGCGAGGCAGTGACGCTGGACCTCCAGCTCGGATTCAAGAAGTGGGGCGCCGACATCGCCCAGTACTTGGGCAGTTACTGGGGGGCGCGGCAGATCATGTTGGAGGTGTGGCGGCGCAAGCGGTTGAGCGAGACGCGAGACGACTGGGTGAGCGTCGTGCAGGATTGGGAAATGAACTTGATGTTGAACTAGACGGGGGAGGAGCACAGCCTGTTCATGACAAACACGTGCAAATAGCAAACAACAGTGTGTTCTTACTCCACCACGAAGCCATGCCATAGAAACAGCTGTTTCGAAAGTGTAGCAGCATCCCATTAAAGGGCATGCTTTGTTTCCGTGGTGTCGCGTATATACAGAGAGAGCAGTGTTTATTTATTTTTCATTTCGAAATACGCGTTTGTCTCCCTTTAAAACAAAAGTGACGCGTATTGTGATGTATTTTCTCTTTTCTTTTTTGTTTTCTTTTTTTGTTTTTGTTTTTGTTTCTGGCGGGTCTAGACCCGATTTGCTTTATTTTCGTTTCACGTCCCAAAGGGGGAGGCCAATAGACGGGAACACACACATACAAATGCACATACACCCAGTCAAATAAGGGAGATGCCGCATAATGCACGCTAAATGAGACAATCCACTTCTGGGCATCTCCCGTTCCATTTGTCCCGTTTTGTGCGTGGAGCCCACCCACTCTTTTCTCTCCGCCCAGACAAGGCCGGTATGTATCGCCCTAGTATGCTCTGCTCCTAAGCCGCGTGTTTTTATTTCAGCCCGTGTTTTGCCCTTTGGCCAATTGGCCCTTCCCCTATACCCACCTCCTTTCAATTTTGACCGATTGGGGGCGCTCGTGTGGATTATGGCGCGTCGGGCACCACCCTCCAGAAACGATATAAAAGACCACTGGTATACCCCCTTCCGTTGACCGGTCTATTTTTCTTGGTCTTCTCCTCCCATCATCCACTAGATCATCCATATACTCTCCAGGTTCCACATTCAACCTTTACACTCGTTTAATACTCCCTACACACATACACATATACACACAATGCAGTACCAGGTCTTGTTCGCTATCGCCGCCGCTTTGGTTTCTTCCGCCACTGCTGCCTCCACCTCCACCCAGTTGGAGACCGTCACCAACCACGTCACCACCGAGGTCACCATCACCTCTTGTGACGAGAACAAGTGTGCCACCACCGTGAACGTCTTGTCCAAGAGCGTGGCCACCGTCACCGTTGAGGGTGTCGAGACTGTGTACACCACTTACTGCCCCTTGACCTCCGAAGAAGCTGCTGCGTCGACCTCGGCTACTGCGCCAAACTCTAAGGCTGCCGAGGCCTCCACTGCGGTCCCATCCGTATTGTCCACCATAATCACCACCGTCGAGGGTGTCGAGACCATCTACACCACCTACTGCCCCTTGACCTCCGAGGAGGCTGCCGAGTCCAAGGCCGCTGCCGCTACCCCAGCTCCAGCCCCAGAGTACACCTTGTCCACCGTCACCACCACGGTTGAGGGTGTCGAGACTGTGTACACCACTTACTGCCCATTGACCTCCGAGGAGGCTGCTGTCTCTACTGCTGCTCCTGTCGCACCAGCACCAGCACCAGCACCAGCTTCTTCTGCTGCTCCAGCACCAGCACCAGCACCAGTTCCAACCGAATCCAACTCCTACGTCGACGTCACCATCACCCCCGTGGTGTCTGAGACCAAGAACGTCGAGGCTACCCTCACCCAGCAGTCAACCTTGTTCACCTCTTACGCCAACGCTTCCTCCTTGGCGCCTGCCGTCTCCAGCTTCGAGGCCGGCGCCCCAAGAAACGCCGCCGTCGGCTTTGCAGCCCTTGCCGGTGTTGCCGTGGCCTTGATGTAAAAGTGGCTATGACACCCGGGAGAGGTTTGGAGTATTTGTTTTTCTGTTCTTGCTGTATATGGTATTTAGAAAGGGTTAGTGTCTAGCACACTGGTCTACCCGCATTTAGCGTAATTCAAAAGCGTTTATATATTAGGATCTGGTCTGCGAGCTATTTTTCTTCCCGCTACATTTCTACTTGGTAACCAATTCCGGTGGGCGAAAGCGCAAGTGCTGGCCCTCGGCGTAGATGTAGTCCAACGTCTTTTCAAACTCGCCACGCGCACACAAGTCGAGGTACTTCTTGTACAACAACAACGCGGCGTTGGCGTCCTCGATTGAGTCGTGGTTGCCCGTCTGTACGTTCTCCTTCAACATGATGTATGCCAAGAACTTCAAGCTCAACTGCCGCTTAAAGTCGCTCTTGTAGTAGAACACGGCCGTGTCCCGAATCTGCTCGGGCGGCACCTGCAAATTGATGGTGCGGAAATCATTGTACAACCCGTGGCCCACAAACACCACGCCCATGTTGAGCAACAACCAGAGCTTGCGGTACGCCGTCTGTAAGGTCACCAAGTCGCGCTGTGACTTGTGAATGTCCAAATCGTTGGGCTCTATCCCGCTGAAGCTTGTCAAGTAGTCGTGGATGCGCGACGTGTGCACGATATAGTCGTCGATGAATGCCACTCCCTGCTTGGCTCCATCCCCACGCAACACCGAGATCCGCGCCAACGATAACTGTTTGGGCTTGATGAGTTTCTTGTACCCATCATAGCGAATCTCCACCTCTTCCGGCTGCAACGTGACAAACTCGGCATCAATGGCCACGAGCGTGCCCGGACCAGGCGCCTCTGTTTCCCTCGTCAAGAGCACGTACTCGCGCTGGAGACCCTTGCGTATTCCGCCCGCGAAATGGTCGCGATAGATAATGTCGTCGTTGCCCTTGAACCGGGTAATGTACCTAAATTCGGGCTGCACCGCGTGCTGGTATAGGACAATCACAGGTTTCTTCCACGCGGGGGTAAGGTCAAGCACCTCCTGTTCGCGGATGGGCATGGCCAAGAAGTCATTAAACAAAAACCACTCGCCCTGGACCTTGACGTACGACACCAAGTTGTGTCCGCCGTTGCGCACGGCATCTGCGCCGTGGCTAATCTCGCACACATACCCCAACAACTCATACCGCGTGCCGCTCTGGTCCAAGGGGGTCAACGGCTGCTTGAATGTATAGTGCTGTCCGTTGTGCACGGCGTTAAACTCGGGCACGAGCCAGTTCTTAAAATGGTTGATGTACTTGAACTCCTCGTTGGTCAAGCTCATGTTAAGCACAAGCAAGGGCGGGAGCCGCGTGATCATCTTGCGGATCTCCAAGCTGTGTGCGTACGTGTGCTGGTGCTGCTGGCAGGGCACGGTGTGGAATTGGTTCACAGAGAACTCCAAGTACGTCAAGATGGTCAAGTTACGACGGATCCGCGCCATCCCCCCATCCTGGAAGGACTGTAGGGACTGCTGGGGTAGGTGCAGTTGCGCTTGCAGCTGTGGCTGCAGCTGTTGCTTCTGCTGGTTGATCAATACGCTCATCTTGTTCATCATGTTGCTTGGCGGCGTCACCAACTCGAGCGACAACATCGACCCCGTCCTCCTATCGTTGATGGGACACGACGTGCCATTGCCCTTCACCTCGATGGAAAATTCCAACTGCGTGAGGTCAAACGGCAGCCCAAACTGCCGCGTCTCATCACAGCTGATCTGCAGGAGCAAAAACTTGTTGAACGCAATGATCAAATCGCGCACCTCTTGTGAGCTCATGCCGGTCATCTCATTCACATTTACCAACGACTGCGCATCCTGGCAGTGGTTCATCACCTGGCTAAAGTTGTAGATCTTGACATTGTTGGAGCGCGCCTTGTACATCATGTCAAACAAGTACCCCAATTCGTTCAAAATTGACGATCCCTCGGGATTGGTGTTGATGGTGGCCATGTCGTTGGGCAACCACTCTTGTGTCAATGCACTCGTCACCTGGTTGTAAAACAGTGGCTGGAACCGGTACAATTGGAGCAACGCATTGATGTACGAGTTGTCGGTGTGGTTCTCCAAGCCGCAGTACGCCGTCTTGTTGTAGTAGCTGAAATCAAAGTCTTTGACCCCGAATTTGGAGTACTGGATCTGGAGCCGGGAGTAGCAGTTGGGCACCCTACCGTTTAACAGGGGATCGCTTTTACTTAGGAAGATGTCGTCCACAGTGGCTGCATCCTTGGTCCCGTTCTTCCCACCACCGTCTTTGCGCTCACTGATGAATTTCGGCACGGTGGTGTCCTTCAGCTCCTTCAACGAATGGTACTTTTGGCACACGTTGGCAGGACCATACTTGACCAGATCATAAGGAACAAACCGGCCCGGCGCACACGCGCACTCGGCCACCAAGTCCGCGTTGATCTTGGCCGGCAACTTGGCCGTCTCTTTCACAAACCGCAAGTCCGTGGGGTAGTTTGACAAGAGCAAGTCTTTATAATACGGCATTCCCACCATCGAGAGCGGGACATTGGCATCGATTCCCACGTTTTCGCGCGCAGGCTCCACCACGTCAGGCTGTTCAATTCCCTGTGGGAAGTTGACAAAGTCCTTGCTCAAGCTGTTGATTGTCCAGAGGTGCATCACCGACAGACTATCGTTGAATACTAAAAAGTCGCCGTTCTCGCTGATCTCGAGATTCGACAAGGTCGGTCGCTGCTGCAGCTGCTGCAGCGCCACCGCCGAGGAACCTTGTCCTGCCGCAGATAAGTCGGCCTGGTACACAGACACGTTGGTTTGATCGAAAATATCGACAAACTGGATGTGCCCCGAGCTCGATGCGATAATGACAATGTTGGGCAATTTGGGATGGAAGCGCACCCAGGATGCGCCCGCGGGGAACGCGATGGGAGCAACCGCACGCATGGTGCGTGTGTCGTAGATGCTCACTAACGGGTCGACCATATGCTCAGCCACCTGGCTGTGGTGGTACCGTTTTTGCTTAATGGAGTACGTACAGGTGGCAATGTAGTTGCTGCGCACGTCCATGTCGCCAATGAGCCCGTGCTGGGCCCCGTGCTGGGCACCAAACGTCTTGATAGTGTGGTTGGCCACAGGGTCAAAGAGCTCCAAGGCGCCGCTGGCGGTGCCAATAGCCGTGAACTTGGAGGCGCTCCTGAGGATGGAGGCGCCGCTGCTGTGGTTAAAGGTCGTGAGCTCGGTGGGCTTGTTCAAGTCATATTTGAAGAGTGACAGGTCCGTGCCCACTATCACCCCGCTGTTGAACGCGCTGCTATCGAGCGCCATGGTGCGGAGGTTGGCAAAGGCATCGTCGCGGAAGGTGCTGCTGCTCACCTCAGACTTGGGCAACCCGCGCTTGTTGCTGTACAAGACATGCGTCTTCAGCAACGAGAGCACCCCTTCTTTGTGCGACAAGAGCTGGTCAATGGGGTTTTTGCTGCCCCCACTCGCCTCGAATCGGGTATAGGGGTACAACTGGACGTACTGTCCCGTGTTGGCAGCGAACGACCTCGTGTAACCGTGGGTGTCGCCACACCATATGAGGTTCTGGGTGCTGTCAAACTGTAGGGCGGTGCATTGAAGCGTGTTGGCAAACAGACGTGGCGCAGTGGTCCAAGAGTGCGCATCTATTCGTGATATTTCGCACCAGGTATCCATGGGAGAAGCAAGACTAGCGGTTGGTTGATTGGTTGCCGGGCTATCTGGAATCAAATTTGTTTTGCTTTTTCGCCCAAGGCGCACATCCATCGCCAATAGAAAAAAAATGGACAGGCAGTCACGTGATGGTAAGGGAAAGCCAGGCTACAGAGCTAGCGCAAGACATGAGCCAGCGCAAGACATGAGCTAGGGGGTCATGCTGGAAGAGGAATATAGAAGACGGGTGGTATGGATGGATACAATTGAGAGAACACAACCGTTGGTGCCATTTTGCCACATTTTGGGTAGATACTCCCCAACAAATCACCGAAAAGAGAAACAGACACATTGGAACAAGTTAGCCTGTCTGTACTTGGTCAACCCTCGCCCCACAAAAGCACAAGCATGCCCATTTTCCAACTCTTCATCCTCACCCTTCACCCTCAGCCCATGTTGTGCAGCACAAGCCACACTTTGATTGCGAGAAACGTGGACCGCCAGGAGAAAGGGTCGTGCGCATTGCCCAGTTGTCCTTCCTGATTGATGCCACATTAAGGTTCTGTCGGCAAGAACAGCGCAACCGCCATACCCTGCCCACCCCTTCCATGAGGTCATGCTGCCGAACGATCCTAGACACACAGCAACCATGGCCCGCCCCCCTTAGGGTCATTTATACTCCGCATGAATGGCTATCATTCCTCTTTTTGCCCTCCTCGCCTCGCCCTCCCGCTTATTTTTC
Organism: Zhuliangozyma boniae; assembly: GCA_002094185.1. Taxonomy (NCBI): domain Eukaryota; kingdom Fungi; phylum Ascomycota; class Pichiomycetes; order Serinales; family Debaryomycetaceae; genus Zhuliangozyma; species Zhuliangozyma boniae. Next base: position 21,667 of record MXQC01000047.1, read on the forward strand.
CTGTGTGTGGTTACCCCGCGTAATAGCCAGCGCCACTGGCCCACGCCCCAAGACGTGACTGCGTCACTGCTGATCACGTGCTTGATTACTTGGCTCAGAACACCGCCTCTGTCTTTGCCTTTGCCCTTACTCCGCCTTCTTCTTCCACAGTTTCCTTTCCGGCTCTCTGCGTATTCTTCCCGCTTCCTTCTTTCCCACCTGCTAGCCATTCGGCGATAGACGGTGCCCCACCAGCAAACTGTCAACATTTCTTCCAGCAAGAGAAGGCAGTTGCGCGAGACCTCGCGGTGGTTGTTCCAAACCTAAAATTAGCCTGTAGTGCCAATTTCGGCTGACCGTGTCTGCTCTCTCGCTCTTCCTCCCTCCTGTTTCCCCAAAAGTCTATCTCCTGCATAGAACCCGGGTAGTCATAGATAAGAAAACCTAATGTAAACAAATGACACACACGCACACCCACATGCACACAGGAAACACAGAGAACACATGGGGTGGCAGTAACACAGAGAACACATGGGGTGGCAGTAACCCCAGCAAAAATATATAAACACACGCTCTCTTGCTCTGCTCTCATTTTCTTGGTGCCCTCTTTCTACCTTCTTCTCCCCTGCTATTGCTTGTCCCCCTTTCCGATCCCTCCTTCTAGCCATCCACACCAGTACCACCGATTGCTGCCAGGCCCACACCAGTCTCGCCACTACACAAAGACCCCGTCCACAGTCTTTTCCCTCGCCCTTCCTTTTCCCTGCTCTTACCGCTTTGGCCTGACCTCACACATACACCCACATACGCACCCTGCCCCCATGTTCAAGTCCTCGTTCTCGATATTCCCATGGTTCAAAAAGACATCGACGTCAGGCGCAGGAGCGGCAAATGGCAGCAGCAGCAATAAGACGGCTGACACCGTTCCCATCCCCAAATCGTTCACCATCTCCAACGACGACGCCAAGTTGATCAGCATCTCCATGAAGGATGCCGAGAAGGATGCCGAGAACGACGACGGCTTTGTCGACATACTGGCCAAGCAGTTGAGCTACGCCGAAGTGGCGTCATTGGCCAAGGACAAGAAACAGAGAGACGCCGGTGCTGGTGCCACACCTAAACCCGCTGCTAGCTCTGTGCGAGGCAAGGCGGCGTCCAACCAGTACAGCGTGTTGGACAGTGCCACCGCTGCCACTGCTGCGACCGCCGACGATACCGTGGTGGTCGACGAGAGCGCCGTGTACGAGCAGTTCAAGTCCGACGACGAGTACGCACGGTCCCAGAACTACAAGTCCAAGCAGTTCAAGTCGGTGCAGAACAAGAAGCAGAAGAAGAAGGAGCACAAGAGCAAGAAGGTGTAGCCAGCACATACAGTTATAGCTTACTCTTTTTTCCATTGCTATCGACATACATGAGCATATGCCTATAGGCACCATCGATGCCATTACCGCATCTTGTAGATAGCTGCCTCTCATACGTGGAGACCGTTCCCGTTCCCCGAATAGTTTACTGACCACCACAGTAAGCGGTGATGATTGCTGTCGAGGAATATGCTTTCCCTGTGTTCTCCGTTCTCCCGAGACCCTCGGTTCCCCGCTATGCGTCCCAATCGGGTAAAAAAGGAAAGAAGAAGCGCTTCGGGGATAACCCCCCGCCATGACCACGTCCTGCGCCTATCTCTATAGCGACGCTCCCTGGAAGAGCTCATACTCGCCCAGCACGGTTCCCGTACAGTCCAAGAGGTGCTCGTCTGTGACACATCGGATCAAGGGTGCTCGTCGCCCATCAAACAACCGGAGCCGTTCCTGCACTTCCCACGCCTTGGTCTTGAGCCGTCTCTTTTTCCTCTTGAGCCACGATAAGGGCGACCACGGAGAAGAAGAGGAGAAGGAGGAGAAGGAGGAGGAGGAGGAGGAGGTGGTGGTGGTTGACGTGGTCCCGGGGAACTCCACCACCCTCCTTTGAACCTTGTTGTCGAGACTGGCAATGTACGGCGCAATCCATATCTGGCCCGTTTTACCCTGCGGAACGGCGCAAGAGTACGCTACACGTACGAGCATGGATGAGGTGAGTTCAAATGAGGCCGTGAATGTCTTGTGAAAAAAGAGCAAGTTCATGGCGAGTCCCAAGTCGAGTGTGTTCACCATGGAGTAGGTGATAAACTGCTGAAACTCGATGCTGCCGCCGTCCCCGTGCTGCATGTTGAGACACTGGGTGAGCGGGAACGACTCGCCCATCTGTGATTGTGGCGAGTGCACTAGCAGCAGTTCTACTTCACCACGTTCTTCTTCTCCATTTTTCATGCTGTTTCCCACAAAGGTTGTGTTGCCAGGCACCGCCATCATTTCCACCCACTGGTCCTGATAGTCGCCAAGGACAAACTCATTACCTCCCCTAAAATCAGGTGCTAGTCTGCGTTCATTCACAAGCACGCTCCTGCTGCTCCGGATCCAAAACACATTTCTTATGTCCCGCAAATCGTCGATATTCACATCCTCCAAGGTATTGGCATACACAAGGGTGTAGTCGTCTGCTCTGGTATGGACAGTTGTGGCTTCCACGGGAACCACAGGGGCCACAGACATGGACATGGGCACGCTCATATTGATACAGTCTATTGTCATTGTAAAGTAGTAAAGTATGAGTAGTGCGATATGCATCCAACTGTCGAGCTGCAAGTGTGTTGTGTTTGCCAGCTCATGTGGGACCGCGTGCCAGAAACAGCTGGTATGGACCAAAGTGTAGAAGCAAGCGCAGGAGTACTAATAGAAGGGAGCTCTTTCACTGTGGAGATGCTTTCCTATGCCCCCCACCCCAGGGTATACAAAAAAGGGGGCAGAACAGAGTGCCCCATACCAAAGAAAAACAAACGGCATACCATATCATACTGTTTGTATGCACACACACCCTCACACATCTATAAACACCTCAACATATACATTTTTACTCCTCTCCTTAGTTGACCAATTTGCTGTACTCCTCAGCTTCCACGTCGATGGCGCTCTTGTACTCGTACGTCACGGGCTTGCCAATCAACTGGTTCCACCAGTGGTTCAATTGCACCAACGATAATCTGCCCATCAACTCGGGGAACCGCTGGTAGCTTGTCAACACAAACTTGGTGGCGTTCCACACCTCGGCAAAAGCGAGGGAGAACTCCTGGGAAAATGTGCGCTCGTCGCCGGGGATCTGCGACAAGCCTTGGTCAGCAGGGGATGAAGACTCTGCACCCTTTTCAACTTGCTTCTTTGGCTCTTCCTTCACGGACTCTTTCTTTGGCTCCTTCACAGACTCTTTCTTTGGCTCCTTCGCTGGTTGTGGCAACGAGCCCGTGTTCACAAAGGGAAAGGCAATACCTGTCTTGGCGCTCTGGATCTTGTCGTACTCCCCCGGCTGGGCCCTGCCCTCGGCCACATCCTTCAAGTGCTGCAAGTACATCTCCTTGAAGTTGTTGATGGCGGCAATGGACTTGGACAACCGATCCAAGGTGTTGACCAACGCCACCACCTCAATGCGCCGAAATTTCAACTTCTCATCGTTTTCAAAGAGAATCTTGAGCGCAGTGCCGTAGCCAATAGTCTGGATCTTACCCCACATCCGGCACCGGTCACATCCGACGCAATCCATGATGGCCGAGATGTTCTTGAACCGGGCCCGGAACTCGTTCTTGAGGTTGGGGTCCGAGTTCGAGTTGAACAAGTTAGAGGTGTTGAGCAACATGTTGGATGACAACGCAGGGAGAATGTCCTCGAGCAACAACTCGTCGTACACCTCGGCGGCGTCGGTGTCGTTGTTGGCGAGTAAGTGCTGCTTCTGCAAGGGCGAGATGTCGTCGTACCCCAGCTGGATAAACTCGCGCAACGGCAACATCCGGCTCAACTGGACCAACGACTGCGACACGAGCGCATAATTAAAGTAGATGTTGGACAACCGGTCGTTATACAATCCCACGCGCTCCATAAACACCCTCAAGTCGGGGTAGAACTCACCGGTCTCGGTGTCCAAGTACTCGTTCGACAAGTGCACGCCGATGGAGGCGTGCATCCCCGACACCAAGCGGAAGAACAAGTTCTTCTCCACGCACTTCTCCTCCTCGGCGTTGGGCTTCATCGACATGGGGTTGGTGTTGGGGAAACAGTTTTCCGAGTAGATGGCCTTCCACACGTCAAACGACTGCGCGCCGCCGTACCCGGTAAACCGCTCCGGGTTGTTGACCAAGTTGACATACACGCAGTTGTGATCGTCGTCGATGTGGCTATAGTCCAAGTCCTCGCACGTCTCCACCTCCTCGGTCTCGATCGAGTTGTCAACGGCGGTGGACACGGGAAACTCCAACTTTCCCAACTTGGATGGCCTCAACTCGTTCTTGACGTTGGTCCAGTTGAAGTCCTCCAAGACTTCCACGGCACAGTTCTCGGTGGCGCAAAAGTGTTGCGCGTTCCAAAACTTGCACTGCTTGTCGAGGTTTACCTTGAAGTAGCGGAAGTACGACGTCTTAACGAGCGACGCCAAGTACGGTCTGATCTTGCTGTTGAGCTCGTCAATATACGTGAACGTGGTGTTGCACGTTGGGGTGATGATCTGGGAGCAGAAATCAGGCGTGTCAAAGGGGCTAAAGTCGGCGCGAGGGAGCGAGTGCTGGGAAGAGGCGCTGCCGCTGCTACTGCGAGGGGCGGCAGCAACAGCGTCTGCAGCAGCAGAAACAAGAGATATCACAAGTTGGAGTAGTAGGAGAAGGGGCAAAGCAAACTTCATGGTGATGAAAAGTGATGCTGCTCGTGGTGGCGATGGAGGCGATGGTTCCGATAGTTGTGTTCACAAAAGTGTCTATATTGTCTCTCTTTCCTATCTGTTGCTGAAAAACTTTGGCTCTCAAGCTTCTCTCTTTTTTCCTTGCCCCTTTTTTCGCCTGCTGGCCTCTTAACTAAGCAGGATGGCGAGGTGGCGTGAGACTCGCGACAGGAATATAACCAGCCCTTTTGTAGCAACGGCTGTTCTCTTGCTGACGTGGCAAGAAGAAACAAAAACCGCAGCCCCATTGTGCAATCGGGTGGCGCTAGTACCAGGGGGGAGAGACAGGCACCGAGATACAAAGGGGAAAGACTTCCGGAGCCCACACATAGTAAAGCCGAAACGGATTAGTAATCCTGGCACGCCAGGCTAAATGCTTACAAACAAGAAAAGCACGTGACACGTTAAATGGAGATAAGTACCGTGTGTCTGGACTGGGGCCTTATGTCCGGCGAGAACGAAACAACAACTTTCCTTTCTTTACTTTCTATATACTAGTCAAACTTGATCTTCTTGGCGGTCTTGGTCATGTCCACATCCTTAAAGAACGCGCCGTAGGCCCCGTGCTGCTTCTTCTTGGTGTGCCCGCCAAACTTGAGCAACTCGTCCGGCACCGGCTGGTTGGCGCCGCGCAACACGTTGCAGAGAGCACCACTGAGGTGCTTCTCCTCCTCGGTGAACAAGGTGTGCGCCGTACCCGTCTGCCCCGCACGACCGGTTCTCCCAATTCTGTGCACGTAGTCCTCGACAGTCAAGGGGAACGTCAAATTGATGACGACCTTGACGTTGGGGATATCCAACCCGCGCGCGGCCACGTCGGTGGCGAGGAGCAAATTGGACTCGCCGTTCTTGAACGACTGGAGCGCCTGCGTCCGCTGTTGCTGCGACAAGTCCCCGTGGATGGCGGCCACGCGGTACTGGTTTCGCTTGAGGAGGTTCTCGATGCGCGAGGCCTCCTTTTTGTACAACGCAAACACAAGTACCTTATCGTTGCTCTTGTTGCCCGACTGGTACTTGCGCAATAACTGGAGCAACAACTTCTCCTTGTCGAACCGGTTCACCACCTCAACCACCTGGGTGATGCGCTTATTGGCACTGAGCTCATCGCGGTCGCCAATGCTCACCTTCACGGGCAGCCTCATGAACGTGTTGGCCAACTCGCGCACCTCCTTGGGCCACGTGGCCGTGAACATCAACGTCTGTCTGGAGGCGGCGTCGGTTCTCCCAATGATAGCCTTGATATCCTCCTCGAAACCCTTCTCGAGCATGCGGTCGGCCTCGTCGAGGACCAAGTAGTCCACGAGACTCAAATCTACGGCGCCGTCGTTGATCAAGTCCAACAATCTCCCCGGGGTGGCTACCACCACGTTAGCCGAGCGCAACTGCTTCTTCTGTTCGTCCTTGGACACCCCTCCGTAGATGCACACGCATTGCACGTCGGTTTTGGAGGTGAGGTCCACCAAGTTGTCGTGAATCTGCAACGCCAACTCACGTGTGGGCGAGATGGCCAACACCTTGATCCCGGTGTTCTTGCCCAAGGCCAAAATGTTGTTGATGGCAGGTACGCCAAACGCAAACGTCTTGCCCGACCCAGTCTCGGCCACACCAATCACGTCCTTGCCCGAGAGCAAATACGGCCACGATGCCGACTGGATGGGCGTGGGCGTGGGAAACTTGGCAATCACAGATTGAATCTTGGGGTTGAGCGCAATCTGGTCAAATGCCAAGATGGGCCGCAAGTTGAGGCCGTGCGGGTCGTCGATGGTGACCTCGTTCGTGGACAAGAACGCGTCAATTTCCGACTGGGGGAGGCTCGTAAGCGATGAGGATTGGGTGTAGCCAGCAGAAGCAGCGGCGTCTCCGGTGATGGTCTCAGTGTGTTTCTTTTTCTTTTCCTTCTTGTCCTTACTCTTTTCCTTCTTGTCCTTGCTCTTCTCCTTCTTGTCCTTGCTCTTCTCCTTCTTGTCCTTGCTCTTCTCCTTCTTGTCCTTGCTCTTCTCCTTCTTTTCTTTCTTGTCTAGCTTCACCTTCTTCTCAGCCACATCGACGTCCTCTTCATTCTTTCTCTTCTTATCCTTGCTGTCCTTGCCCATTTTGTGATTGTCCTTTGGTACACACTCTGGTGCTTTTTCCCATCTCATCTCGCACAACTTCTTTTCTGGTTTTTTCTCCCACTTTTTTTCATGGCCTTAGCCGCAGTGTGTGCGCCGATCTCCCGATTCAATAAATATCATCCTCTACTATGTCCACTAACTATACAACTATATATGCACTGTTCTCTTCTTTCACCCGTTCAACATGCCTCCTATGGACAATGCCGTCTTATTTTGCTTTTTGAGAGCGCTGTTGCTGGTATCGCTATCGCCCTCATCGGTGCTCCCCTCGTCCTGCTCTCTCTTGACCTGTGCCCTCTGCGTGTCCTCGTTATCATCAGCACCACTGGCGCCAACAACATCGCTGCTCTTGTAGGTGGATGTGAAATCAATGGCCAAGGGAGTAGAGCCGCGCTTGTTGTCACCACAGCACGCACACGAGCCAGAAGTAACAGGAAGGTTGCTGGCTTCTTTCTTCAACGGCATCAGGATAGGTGGCATCTTCAACGCCGGTAACTTGACGTAGCTTCCCATAATGGGCGGTGGAGGACCAGGAACGGGGCCCGGACCATTGGGTAGGCGTCCATCGCCGCTATAGGGAGGATAAATTGACGGCAAGGCCCGGGACACGGGGATATTCAATGGCATGGGAGAAGAGCGGCCCGTCTGCGGGAGAAAGGTCTGGTGCTGTGGTGATTGTGCCTGCGTTGTGGCCGTTTGGTACAAGTGGTGCACGGAGGGCAACTGCGGTGGTGTAGGCGTCGATAGCTTGAAAGTGCCTTGTAGTGGGGACGAGGTGACCGAAGAAACAAAGTCAGAGTCTGTGGTGATGGTGGTATTGCTGGTACTAGCGGTGGATGGGACCGTGGCCGTGCTGTTAGCAGCAGTGCTATTGGTTCCCGGCTCCTCTTTCGCACTGGTTGGAATGTTCCTTCTCCTCCTCTTTATGGTGCTTCTCTTCAACTTGATGGGGCGGTGCGACCCGTGCAAGCGGTAAAACAAGCCACAGGCGTTGCAGATGGTGTTGCCCACATCGTCACGCCGCCAGAGCGGCGTGATGGTGGTGCCACAGTTGAAGCAGGCAATGGCCAACGTGTCCACGCTGTCGGCCTTGGCCTCGGCCGCTGCCTCCTGTTTCGTAGGGGTCTTTTCCAACGTCTTTTTGGCCACAATGCGGTTATTGTACGCAGGACACCCCTTGCACGCTGCCGACCCGCCCGTGCCATTACACCTGCCGTCGCCCTTGCATGACCCCTCCTCCTCCTTCTGCACGTGGATGGTGTTGGGTGGTCTCTTGAGGTTCACAGGCCGGTGGGCGTTGTTCGAGCGGTAGTAGAGCCCGCATGCGTTGCATATTAGTGTGCCGTCGGGCGCCCGGCGCCAGAGCGGCGTCTTGGTAGTACCGCAGTTGGAGCACTGCTGGCCGTCCACGGGTTGGTGTTGGTGCTGGGTAGCTGCGACCGGTGGGGATTTGGATGGGCTCATTCTAGGTTTTTGTTTATGGCTGTCGTGGTTGTGGTTATGGTTCTGCTGCTGCTGCTGCTGCTGCTGCTGCTGTTGTTGTTCCTGGCGGGGAGATAGCTGAGTTCCCTTCGGTGTTTTGATATCGGACATATCGGGGCACTATAGTAGCATAAAGCGGGGCGGCTAGCTGTGCGAAAACGTTGTCAAGCGAGGGATGGTAGATATCTTCCGAAAAGGCAACAGGTTTTTTGCTCAATGGAACAAGGTAGTGATTCTATACTGACGTGTAGGTGGGGTGATGCAACTAGTGCGGGCCAACAGGATTTATATATGAACACAAATCTTTAACGTGCGTGACCAATGAAAAGAAGCACGTATCCTGCCTGGGGGAGAAGATAGACCTGGTCCGGGTGGTAGACAATAGAGTGTGGCTGGTGCTTCTAAGGATGATGACACTCTTCTTTGCTCCTAGGTGGGTAAAAGCACGACTAGTGGGAAAATGAAGGCGGTGCTGACTGGGACGTCCGAGGAAGATGAAGATGCAATGGACCTGGTGCAAAGGTATGACGAACGGGTACCAGAATTTTCTAATAGCGCCCAGGCTGTAGATGAAGAGGAGATTGACCAGGAGGGAAATGGGAGGAAAAAAAAGCAGGTCGGCAAATTAAGCATTATAACAATAGTGGAGGCAGGAGGGGGAAGAGAGGAAAAAAGAAATAAACTATTGGCACAGCAAGTTGCTCGTATTCTCCAATGGCGATGAGTGTTTCTAAAGAGAGCAGAAATGGACAATAGAGACAAGGGAGGGGAGAGGAATAGTACAGCCACAGAGGAGAAAGTGTCGTGGCCAAGTAGGCTGGCAAGGCTGTGACCGAGAGAGGTGGTACAGCGGTCTCTTCTTTGGTCTCCCTGGTGACTCACATCTTTGACGCTACTTGAAAGTGAAAGGAGAGGCGACAAGAACAAACAAAGGGACATGAGCACTGGCCTACAAAGTTGATCGATTCGCCCCATTTGAGTTGGTGTTACGATTTTTTTCGCGGGTTATCTGATTTGATCATCAGTAGCCAATGGATGACCATGATTACTAATGAGCACTGGCCAATAAGTGTGCGCCAATTAGTAATCGCGCCGCTACCATCCACCTGAAAAAAGAAAAACGACGAGAACTATGGAACTGGGCGTGGGCTGGCGCGGGCGGCAGCCCCTGCTGTGACGGTAGGGCCAAGAGACTGTGGCATTCTGGGCCGAGGGAAAGGACAGAAGCTGGGCCTGGCGGTGGCTCCATACCGAAAAAAGCGCACTTCGGGCCTGGCCCTGTATGGTCTAACACTGGGCTAAAACCATGCCAAAAAAGATAGAGGCGATGGTATCACTGGCGGTGTATTGAAAATGAACAGGCGAGGAGGAGAATGCAAGCGAACCACACCGCCACTAGCTGTTACCCCTGCGTTCCCCCTTGTCCAAGCGACTGAACTCGTCTAGAGCCTTTGGGTGGTTCAGTGCAGAAAATGTAAACTTCTGCTTAGATGCTTTCCCCTATTGTTTCTTCGTCATCGATTTCGATAAGCACTGAGCGAACCCGCAGGCCCGTGCGACCCGAACTAGCGAGCCTGCACAGACCCATCCATTGCCTCTCTACACCCAGCAAGGTGTTGGGCACGGGTCGTGTTCCTGTGTCGCCAAATGGGGAAAAACATGTTGAGGGGAAACACGGTCATGGGTTTTTTTACTCGCGACGCGTCTTTTTTTGCCCGCTTCGCCACGTAATTGTTTGTTTACGTTTTGTCAAGAAAAAACACAGAGTTACAGCCACCCAGAGCGTACTGGGAGGACAGCCATGCGGAAATTCCAGAAAAGGGGGCAAATAGCGGGAAAGTGCGTGTACACATTATAGCATCCGTTATCAGGATTTCACTGAATTGTAGGAACCGGAGTCACCATAATAACCACTTGCAACAGCTGCCAGAAAGATCAAAAAGGGGAACCACCACAACGAAAGGGGCCAGCAAAAGGGTCATTCATCGCAAAAGTCACGCGAAAAGCACAAGCACACAGGCACCCAGGCACACAGGCACCCAAGTCCCCGCGTTCGCCACCCATGAATAGCGACCAGGATCCGTCGCAGCAGAGGGGCGACAAGACCCCTTTGAATGGTCGCACAAGTTACCGACAACACCAGCACTTGCACCTGCACTCGTTCCAGCACCAACACCAGCATAGCATGAGTTCCACTACCAACAGCATCGCAATTCCCGGGAACAAGAAGGGCGCCATGGATAAGCAGTCACCATACATCCTCAACAACATCGAGTACTTTACAGACAACAACTTTTCGCACTCGTTCAACAGCTTGATACTAGACGACGAAACGACGGCTACGCCGTACGCAGCAGCACCGACCAGTGGTGTACACAATGCCCATGGAAACAGCACCAGCGCCAGCACCAGCACCAGCAACAGCAAGATGCGCATAAACAAATCGCCGCCGTTCAATGTCAAGCAGGATTTGTTCAACGACCATATTGACACGTTTCTTGACGAGGGCGAGGACAACGCGGGACACAGCCAGGAGGAGGGGAACGACACTGACGATGACTTGTTCACGGGAGATGATGACGAGGTGGCGCAGCTAGATCCTGTACGACAATCGCAAAGGTTGCATAGGAACATCCACCTACAGCCACGACCACAACTACTACGACCATCGGAGGAGGACTCACAGGCCACCGTCAAATTGGCCGCGTCGCAGCAGTCAGCATCGTCCATCAAGAGGTCTACCAAACTCTTGAACCTTTCCATCGACCGCGGCGACATCCCCATCGCCGTTGACGACATCAGTCTCCACGAGATCGACGTCAGTAGCACCAACAGCACCAAGGGTAGCCCGCACTATACGCCGTCACCCGTGTCCTCCACCACACGGCCCACACCCAAACACCAGCTCAGCGGTAGCAGGCTAAACAGCAACAACAACCAGTTCAAGCGGCCGCACAAGCTCGTGAGCCAGTCGCCGTCGCCATCGTCCAAGGTGCACTTGTCCTCCTCGCCACAGGCCGGCTTGTACTCGCCGTCCAAGTTGGGCCAGGGGCTCAAGGGGTTCAAAATGTTCAAGAGTGCCAACAAGGACGCGGTACTCTCGCCCGAGGGTGTGATGGAAACTCCCGAGAGACCACGGTTTGCCGCGATATTTAAAACGAATAAGGCAAGGAAAACGTTTTCTCCAGCACTCACGGCAGGAGAGGCAGCGCCAATGATTCCCGCGGCCACGACGTCGACGCCGGTGGTGTTATCGCAGAAGTACCCCTTGAATTTCAGCAACGACGACGACGAGGATATCGACTTGGACAGCCCGTCGAGGAACAGGAAGATGTCGTCGAATTCCAGTTCCACCACGAGCTCGCTCCCCACGTCCACCATCAGGGTGCACCGCCATAGTGTTGTCGCCGAGGAGGAAAGGCACAGTAATGGTAGTGTCATTAGCAAGGCAGTCGCTAGACCAGTGCGCGCTGGTGTGGCAGCCGCCGCGTTGGACGACAAGGAGAACAAGCCATCATACCAGTTTGTCAAACCGTTGCAGACGGCATTCAATTCCAGCGGATTGGTGAAAAAGAGCAGCGTGAGCCTGCAGATGGAGCGCAAGGCGCCACCCGAGACCCCCATCAAGAGGAACCCATTAACCATGTTGAACACCAACAAGCCGTTGCAGCCGCAGGGACAACAGCAGAAAGTGCCGCAACACCAGCTGCATTATTACCAGCACCCACTTGCTGAAAATCCCCACGATTCCCTGTATGACCACTCTATCGAGGTGGGCCGGCACCATGCTAGCGATAGCAGCGTGGTGCACCATCATAGCACGCTGCAGCACAGCTTTTTCAAGGACCCGAGTTCTTCCTCGCAAGAAAGGACACAGGTGCAGCTGCAGACGCAGCTGCAGTTGCCAGCTCCGACACTGGTGCTGACACTCCACGGCCAAGAGTTTGTGCTTGACTTTTCCGACATTGAGGTGGACGATATCCCCGAGACGCCCACGAAGAAACCTTTTTCGCGCGTGCAAAGTCCCCTGGGCCAAGCGGCAACCGTACAGGCGACAAATGGTCTTTACCGATCCCAGTTGAAGCGGCTGGTGCGTGCCCCGGTGGGGATGGTCATTGATACCATTGTTAGTGACGGTAACGGTGGTGGTGGCACCTATGAGGAGCCGCAGACGCCAATGAACATGTTGTTTGGGCCGAAAAAGGTGACACTCGGCGAGCAGCCGAGCCAGCTGTTGGCCACGCTCAGCGAGGATGGTCGCGCCCATGGGCTGAAGAACGTCTACCCGCATTCCAAGATCGACGGACACCTCGTGGACAAGTTTGGCATGAAGAACATCAAGTACATTGGCAGTGGCGCCTTCTCCATCGCCTACGAGTGTCTCTTTAATGGCGACAGGTTTGCCATCAAGCGGCTGAAACACATGGTGAATGGCAAACTCGAGCGCAAGGCCATCCTCCGCGAGATCGAGGCGTTGCGGGTATTGACGAGCGTCAAGGAGGACAACGAAGAGAACCTTAAGGAGCAGGCCGAGGGAAAGGAGTACTTGGTGTACTTTATCGAGGCATGGAACTTCAACAACTACTACTATATCATGACGGAGTTTTGCGAGGGAGGGACGTTGTTTGACTTTTTGGAGGATAACAAGCACTACAAGATCGACGAGTTCCGGATCTGGAAGATCCTCATTGAGTTGCTCAACGGGTTGAAGTTCATCCACCTGAAGAATTACCTTCACCTCGATTTGAAGCCGGCCAATGTGTTTCTCACGTTTGAAGGGTCGTTGAAGATTGGCGATTTCGGGCTCGCGACGCGGTTGCCGATTCTCGAGAAGGACTTTGACTTGGAGGGCGACCGTAATTATATTGCGCCGGAGTTGATCAACGATAAGATCTATACCCCGTTTGCCGACATTTTCAGCTTGGGGTTGATAGTGTTGGAGATTGCCGCCAATATCATTCTTCCCGATAACGGCACACCGTGGCGGAAGTTGCGCAGCGGCGACTTGTCGGACGCAGGCCAATTGAGCAGCGATAACATCTCGATGTTTCTCCAGACGCAGTCACACCAGAATATCAACCGGGGGAATAACTGTGCCAGGAGTGGAAGTGGGGGCACAGGTGGCACCAGCGGCACCAGCGGGACAGGAGCATCAGGTGTGTGTGACAGAACCATCCCCTCGTCCAGCACAAATTTCTCCTCGTCCAACTCGGGCCATTCCTTGGGACAGCTTAACCCGCCTGCAAAGACAGCGAGGGAGAGTAGCTACAGCAACAGCAAGACCCATATCGCCCCTGCCAATGGCATGGGCTGTGTGTTTAGCGACTTGGTGCCCGCATGGGCGCCCGAGTTCTTGGTGAATGGCGACAGCATGGCGTTGGACCGGCTCGTGAACAAGATGCTCCGGCCCAGCCCATTTGACCGGCCCAGTGCCACCGTAATTTTGGAGATGGACGAGTGCGTCTTAATCGAGAACCGGAGAAAGGCCGGCGCCACCATCTTTGAAGGCGAGTTTGGGGCCCCGCCAGATGACTAGGGGCGGTAGAAGCTGGTGGGATGGTGTATGTAACCGAGAATGCAAAGCTCAGAAAGAGAGGACAATAATCGTACTGCTTTTTGTGTACTGATAGATGGGGGCGGGAAACACGAGGGGGGAGGGGGGAGGAGCAGGTGGAGCAGCAAGTAGACCCGAAGAAGTAGCAGATCGCCAGGGCCTAGACTCTCTTGATGTGCTCGCAGTTTCACATTTACTACTCTGGGGGAGGGGGAATGAAACGCGTTGGATAGTGCAGCACCGATGGTTCAAAGGAGAGCGCGAGTGGGAGCGAGAGTGGGAGCGAGAGTGGGAGCGAGAGCGAGAGTGAGGGGGAGGGGGAGGGGAAAGAGAAACGTCTTCCAAGCTCCTAAGCCTGTGGGGCTTTGCTTTCCTCTCTCTTCCCTGCCCGCCTTTGTTCAGTCACGTAACAGTTATCAGGTCAAGACATGTAAGGAACAGGAATTTGTTTCAGGTTTGGATCTTTTCTGCATTTTCGGGTTTCGCATTTGGTGTCTCTGCTTTTTCCTCCTTGGCCTTGACTATTTTTGTGGTTTTGTCTCAGGTGGAAATTGGCGTGACTGGGGTAGCAGAATGATGGAGTTTGGTGGTAATAGCCCAGAGAGGACGGGGTTGTGGTGGTTGTGTATAGGAGAGGGGCTAGTGGAGTCTCTTGTGGGAGAAAACACGGTGGCTTCCCTTTACTTCCCCCTCCCGCTATCTCCGCGTTGTCATGTGTGTTGCCACTGCCAGCTGTTGCATTACGTAATTGGTGTTGCCCCCTTTTTTGCTTTCTTTTTTTGTTTCCCCAATAGAGTTTTCTCCTTCTCGCTTTCCCTCCTGCTCCTTTTTTTTTCTTCTCCCCTGGCAGCGAGTCTCGACCACGATAAAAAAAAGGCAAATCCACTTATAGAGGGCAGGAACCACCAGTCATTGCAGGAGAAGGGCAAGGACTAAAAAGGAAGAGAGCTAACAAGAACAACAAGGGGCAGAAGAAGCATCAGAAGGGGGAAGCGCATCAACGGATACAACAGAGCCGCCAGCAAAAAGACGTTTCTCTTCCTCGCTACTATCAAGACCCACGCTTACGTGTTAAAGAAATTACAAGATCTTTATGACTACCCCCTTTGTGTTGCCGAGCTCACCCACCGTGAGAGCACCCCCCTCCGCCTCTGGCCTACTAAACAAGTCTGTATCCAACAACAAAAACAATAGCAGCAGTGCCACCACAGTTTCTACCACCGCTGAGGAGCACACGATGAGCGAAGGTGCTTCTGCCAACTACACGCTCGAGCCGCCACCCTCGGTGACCCGCAGCCACGAGTACTGCTCGTCAATATCGTCCATCTCCTCGGTATCGTCGGCGACCACGACGGGGTCGGTGCTGTCGCCCGGGTTGATGAACTACTCGCCCAAGCACTCACGCCGGTTCCCGCTGCTCAGCTCCAACAAGAACATGAAGAACCTCTCGCTTAACCTTGACGCCAGCGCATCGACCGCTACGTCACCCCCGTCGCCAAGCCATCCTAAACCACCACGCAAGATCAACCTTTCGCTCGACTCCCCCATCAAGAGACACCATGTCGCCTACCCGGCGGAGCACCACACACAGACCCAAACCATGGTGACAACGCCCTCGGTGACACACACGCCAACGGTGCCACCAGCAATCATTCCCTCGCTACTGCAGCAGAAACAGCAGCAACAACAACTGCTGTTCCAGCACCCATTGCATTCACAAACCACCTCCTCGCCACTGCTGCTGCCAGCTGTATCCACGTCCGCGTACAAGTTCCCGCCTGCTTCCGAGTTGGACGACGAGACGAGTATAACCATGGATACAGCCGACTTTTCTATACCCCCGCCCATGCCCTTTGGCCCTACCTCCAAGTCGTCGCCGTTGAACACCCCACCCCATCTCCAGTCGCCGGCGTTTGGATACACCGTAGCCACCACCGCCACAACACATACGGTGCTAGCAGTGAGCAGCAACATGCCCGTGTCGCCCAGCACCGACCGCTTGGCCCGCGAGTTTGGCAAAAAAGCGTCTGTGGACTCGCCCTTGGAAACCAGCTTCACCCGTAACACTGCCTTCACTAGACCCGCCAGGCGCATGCCTGAGGAGCTCCAGGAACTGAGCGGTGTTGACGCATACCCTCTGGGCCCGCGCAACGTGTTAAGCAACTGCATCTTTCTCTATTCGGACCCTGTATCTGGCAAGCTTGACATCAACCAGTACGATCTCGTGATCAACGTCGCCAAGGAGTGCCAGAACTTGTCAAGCGCATACTACCACACCAAGAAGGGGAAACGCGAGTACGTGCACATACCCTGGACGCACACATCGTCGATCTCTAAGGATCTCAACCGGCTCACGGACAAGATTGACGAGTTTTACAAGCAGGGGTCCAAGATCCTCATCCACTGCCAGTGTGGCGTGCTGCGGAGTGCGTGCGTGGTGGTGGCATACTACATGAAAAAGTTCCAGTTGAATGTGAACGAGGCGTATGAGATGTTGCGCAACGGAAGTATGGCGCGGCAGGTGGATGCCTGTGACCGCATCTGCCCCAACATGAGCTTGATCTTTGAGTTGATGGAGTACGGCGACCGGTTCTTGCACAAGAAGGAGATTTCGACTCAGGATTTGTTATTGAACTCGCCCCTGGCCATCAACATATAGAGACAGTGTAGATAGGTATGTATTTATATGGCAACAATAATGATTACAGCAGCAGAGCAGCAGTGGAGTCTTCTGCCGGCACATGCCAGGAGACAGTCAGAAAGAGAAAAATTGTGCCATACGTTTTCATGTTGGGCGAGAAAAAAACATCGAAAACAGGACACAAGCAGCAGTTACAACCCACACTCCATCGTTCATACCATCGCCATCAAGCGGAAGAGGCGCGCCCCTGAATCAACACTGCAGCCCCTTGTTTAATAGAATAGTACTGCCCACACGACTGATTGGCGACAGGAGCAGAACAAGCATCCACAGACAGAACCACATCTCCCCCTTTTTTGTTGCCACCAGCCATGTCTTACAACAGAGGCGGGAACAATTACAGCTCACGGTATGCGGGCGGGAGCCATCCATCACGAAAGGGATACGACAAAAAGGAGGGTACGATCAAGAATAAGGACTCGAGCACGGGCACAGTTGAGAGTGGAGCAGAGGGAGCATCGGGCGTTGTATCATCGTCATCGTCGTCAGCCTACACAAGACGGGATTACTACGGCAGTGGCTATCGTTCGCGCTACGAGTCGTACATGCCGAGCAAGCTGAACCCCAGTGTTTCTAAGGGAGGAGCCGAAGGTAGAGATGGGGGTAGAGGAGGAGGCAAGTACTGGGGCGGCGCCGCTGCGTCCTCTTCCTCTGGCGCCAATGCACCAAGCGGAGGCAGTGGAGGCAGTGGAGGCAGTGGAGGCAGTGGAGGCAGTGGAGGCAGTGGCGGCGGAAGCAAGAATAGTAGTGAGGGCTCCACGGGAGGAAGTGATGGGTACTTTTACAGCACGAGGAGACGGCCTAATGCCGACCGGTACGACTCGTTTGAGAGCCGACGCGCCTCCGACTTTGCCAGCGTGTCCAAGCGCGAAGGTAAGGGCGACCACAAGGATGCTAAGCCCAGCAAGGACTCGAGTGTCCCGGGAGACTGGCCGGGCAAGGACGCTGGTGCAGAATACCGCGACGACAGGAGGAACAAGGGGTCTGGTGCGAGCACTGGCGCCAACTACCGCGACGACCGCCGTGCCGCCAAGGCGCCTGCGAGCGAGCAGGAACAGTCACAAGCAATGCAACTGCTGCTGCTGCTGGTACAACCACCATACCTACAGAGCAAGCTGCATTCGTACTCGATACTACGAGACAAGCGCGATGATAGGGACAAGCCAAGGAAGTATAGTACTGGTTATGATAGCTACAAGGGCCGTGGTTCCGGATTGAATGAGTTTGGGTCGCGCAAGGCATCACTGGCGAGCGCCAAGGATGAGCATTCACGGAACAGCTCTGTTTCTTCACGCAAGAGCTCGCTTGGGAAGGACGAGTTGTTATCGTCGTCGTTCAAGCTGGTGTCGGCCAAGAGCGAGCTGCGGCATGGTAAGAGACAGGATGAAGAGTTTGCCACCAGGATAGTGTCGCGGCACGTTGAAGAAAAGCCGCCTCGCATGGTTTCGGTGTCGCCAACGGCTACCACCCCGAAACACGAGCCCCCATTGTGCCACGAGGTGACAAGCGAAGTGGTGGTTCCCGCTCCGAAACTACCCCCGCCGTTAAAAGAAGAGGTGCCACAGAATGCGTCACAAGAGGCGCCACAAGAGGCGCCACAGACAGTGAAAAAGACTTCGTTTACTGACTATATGAGATCAGCCAAAGATATAAAGAGCGAAGCAGAGACAAAGAAGGAGGTAGAGACGAAGAAGGAAGCAAAAGTGACAGAGGTGGATAATGATGTCGAGTCGAAAGATGAGCACATGGAGGACGCTGTTACTGAAAAGGCGGATGCGACATTTGCTACCACGAAGGATAAGACACAGAAAGAGGATGAAATACAGAAAGAGAACGTGGAAGAGGATGGAAAGGACGTCGTGCAACAAGAGCACAAGAATAGCGAAACAGTTTCTGAAACCAAGGATAAACCCTCCGAATCCGCAGAACATGTTGCAAACGATGAGAAGGAGGACAAGCTAGAAAAAAAGGACGAGCAGAAAAGCGAGTCAGAGGTGGCGACTGTGGAAGAGTCGGCAGCTGTTTCTGGACAGAAGCTGGTTGCTTGCATGAACTCTTTCGACACGCCAGCATTGTCCCCCATCAACGACTCCGAGGCGAATTTTAGCACCAACAATTTGTCTGTCATAACCGAAGCAAAGGAACAACAGAAGGAAGAAGAAGAGAAAGACGAAAAGGAGGAGGAACCAAAAGAGGAGGAACCAAAAGAGGAGGAACCAAAGGAAGGGGAACCAAAGGAGGAGGAACCAAAGGAGGAGGAACCAAAGGAGAAGGAATCAAATGAGAATAAAGTGGACGAGGATGAGCTCAAGGATGATGACATGGGTGAGCTCTCCGAAGCAGAGACAGTGGTCAGTGAGTCTCCCGCAGAAACATCTACCAACAAACGATACTTGAAAGAGATGAGCGAAGAGAGGGGCACCAAACGCAGAGGCAATGTTGTTGAATCATCCGACGAGGAGGAAGAGGAGGCGAAGGAGAAGAAGGAAGAGGGGAGCGACATCGAGATGGAGGAAGTGGAGGATAAAAACAATGAAGAGGGGGGGGCTGTTCTTCCCCGGCATAGCCGCAAAGACCATCTCCGTGAGCCCAAGACTGCTGTCAAGTCCGATGGCAAACCGCCGTACAAAATGAAGCGAGACTCCAGCGGTCGTTCGTTGCTCCAGCGCGCTTGCAAAAAGGGCAACCTCAAAGACGTCCAGGATTTCATCAGCCGCGGCGCCAGCGCCAATGAAAAGGATTTCTGCGGGTTCACCTGTCTCCATGAAGCGGCATTGGCGGGCCACACCGAGATCGTCAAGTACTTGATTGCGCACGGCGCCAACGTCAACGCCAAGGCTGACGAGGCGGGTGACTCTGAGACGCCACTCATTGACGCCGCCGAGAATATGCACTTGGACACGGTGAAGGTGTTGTTAGCTAACGATGCTGACCCCACCATCTTCAACCTCGACGGGTTCACGGCATTGACCAAAATCCACCACGAACACGCGAGCGAGGAGGGCTATGAAGAGATCATCGAGGTGTTGGAAGCGGCCAACGCTAAGTTCACAGCGCGCCTGTCCAAGGAGGTATTTTCAGCGGAGGGCACGCCGGAGCCCACCCGAATTGTCGACGACCCCAACGATAGCTATTTCGCCAACCTCATCAAGAAGAAGGGTATCTACAAGTTTTCCGCCGAGAACGCTAAGGAGGTCACCGCCAACTACTTTGTTTCTGGTAACCGCCTTGAAGCGAAACCGGATATCTTGGTGCTCGCGGCAAGGAATGGCCACTGCGAGTTGGTGGACATTATCCTTGGTTTGAACCCCACTCCTTACGATATCGATACCGAGTCGCCGTGCGGGGTGACGGCGTTGTTGGCGAGCGTGGGCCGGGGCCACTGCGAAGTGGTGGAGTCGTTGCTATCCAAGAACGCCGACCCATTCAAGACGCGTCGCGCCGACGGGTTGAATGCATTGGAGATCGCTCACAGTTCGGCTCATTTCGACCCCTTGGAGGTGGGCGTTATTCAAAAGTATATGGAGAAGAAGACCGGGGTGAAGGTATCGGCTGTGCCCTCGAGGGTGGTGTCACGGATTACGTCGCGCAGCAACTCGAGAGTCCCATCGGTGCCCGTGTCTGATGAGGAGGACGAGAAGGTGGATGAGGAAGAAGAGGTGAATGTGAACGTGGGAGTGGGGACAAAGGAGGTAGAGATTGAGGAAGAGCAGATCACCGTGAAGCACAAGAGGAGGAGGCAACAAGAACATGCACAGCACCAAAAGAAGAAGAAGGAACTGCCAAATGAAAAGAGAGAGGACTTGCCTGCGTTGATTACTGTTCACAGACTGGAGGAGAAGAAGCGAAAGCTCGAGACTCCTGAACACGATGACCACCAGCAGAAGACAAAGAAGCACCACACGGAGGCTCAGCCGAAGGTGGAGAAGGATGGCGAGGGTCACGAGGATCACAAGCAAAAGGAGAAAGACGAGCCCGTGTCGTCTACTTCTCCCACGAGAGCCAAGGCCACCTCTCCCTCGCCCGCATTGTCGCCACGGCCATTGACAAAGACGCAGGAGGAGCAGCGGATCAAGAGCGCCGAGGAGGCCCGGGCGTGGCAGGAGAAGGTGGAGGCCAAGAAACGCGCGCGCCGTGAGATGTTTCTCAAGTTGGAAAAGGAAAAGGAGATCAAGCGCAAGGAGGAAGAAGAGAAGCGGGCTGAGGAGGAGAAGCGCCTTGCACGTGAAGCCGAGGAAGAGCGGTTGCGGTTGGCCAAGGAGGCCGAGGAAAAGTCCAAGGAGTTGCAGGAACAACGCGTGGTCATGCGCCGTGCGTTGACGGTGGAGCAGTACCCCGTGGGCTTGCGTGGGGTGCGTTTCGATGGACATATGACGGAGGCCCGGACCCACCAGTACCTGCCCTTGTACGTTTTCGCGATTGGCGACAAGAGTTTTGTCGTCGACTTGCAGCTCGCGTTGCTCACGGCAACGAATGTGGCCAAGCTCCAGGAAAAGGTGCCCCCCGCATCGCTTCGACTTGCCGACAGTACGGAAAAGGCCAAATTGTGGAAATTGTTCTATAAATTTATCGGCACCGACCCTGCAAGACGCTCGGAAAGAGACGTCCACTCCCTCAGGAAGGAAGGGCAGGGCCAGTTCCAGAACTTGTTGCTTCACTTCATCAAGTACGAGGATATCAAACCGGTGTTGGCGTCGGACTTCCCGCAAGTGTACGAGGCCACTCAGGAAAACCGCATCGAGGTGCTCTTGGAGTCGCTCTGTGCGTTCGACGATACCCGAGAAAAGCAGGTACACGATGGCGACTTGGAAGTGGTGATTGACATCAAGGCGATCAAGAAGTTCATTCCGTCCCGCTTGAGTCACCGGCAAGATGTCATTAGAACCATCAGCACGTCCGCGCAGCCATTATGGTAAAGGGGCAGGAAAGCGCTGCATCAATATATATACTATCACTATATTTTTTTTCATCCTTTTTTTTCTATCCAGTGACAGCAAGCAAGAGATGACAAGGAAGCAGATGCCAGAACAACGGTATGTGGACAACCAACCAGAGGCGTTTCTCGAACCATTGGTTACTAACTATCAACTTAGAACGTCTAGAGCGCACTTGTACGGTGACTCACAGTCGGAGTATGAATCCGACGAGTCGGAGTATGTGGCTCCTGCGATGGAGTTTGAGTTTATTGAGGTGGACCAGGAGGAAGAGAAGACGGAGAGCGGGGGTGTGAAGGCTGGCGATGACGTGAGGACCCAGAAAGTGGAAGACGAGTTTGAGTTTCCGCTCTTCGCAAGTGCACCAGCACCAACCACAACCGCGCCCGCCACAGCAAACACCGCTACAGATGCTACTACAGAAGAGAGGGGGCGATCACGAAAGCCCATGACGGTGTCACTCCGTGAAGCTTCTGAGGAGCGCATCAACAACGAGCGGCCCGAGAGCTACTATTTCGCCACATACACCGCCGCCGAGCGCAGTCAGTTTGAAGTGTGTGCCGTTACGTTTGACGACGTGTACCGTGAGCATGCTATTGCTAAGGACTGGCAGCCATGGAAAGTTCTTGACTTGGCCGCTCACAATGCCACCGTGAAGAGGGAGCAGCAAAGGATAAAGGCCAAGAGGAGAAAACGGCCCGGCAAGAAGAAACGCGAGATGAGAGTGGTTTGCCGCGAGCGCCAGGCGGAGCGGGAAAAGATGAAGAAGCAGGAAAAGCAGGCAGAGGCGGTTGCCAGAAGAAGGCAGAATGCGACGGCATTCAAGCGGCGGAGCGGCAACAAGTTCGGCGGCAAGGGGGCAGCTCCCAACAGCAGGAGCACGGGTAAGCCCGCCCAGGCTGCTAAACCGAAATATAGAACTGAGTAGGAGGAAAAAAAGACACGAAAGGAAAAGAAAAGAAAATCGACGCCAGGAGCAGCCCACCAGCACAACTGTTTACAACTATGGTGGAGACGACACAGACACCGCAGAAGAACGAGCTCGAGGACTTTGAGGCGTTTTTAGAGCCCGATTTTGAGGCGAAAAAGTTTGCTAGCCATCTCTTGGTGGCCACGAATGGCACCAACAACCCCGAGCTCGACCTTGCCACGCCGATCAAGAAGCTCAAGTTCGACATTGACGAGTGCGACCGGCGGATGGGCCGCATTGCGTCGTCTAACTACGAGTCGCTCGTGGCCAACTTTGCCCAGATCGAGCAGTGCCGCAAGTTGCTTGAGGAGCGCATCAACCCCAGCATCGACCGCATCAACGCCCCGTTCAGGAGGATAAAAACCGAGGTGATTGAACCGTACGACAAGGCGGTGAAGCTCAATGACGCGTTACGGCGTATCCACTTGACGTTGGAACTCTTGCGTGGGGCCAGTTTTTTCATCTTTTTGATCCAGCAGTTGGAGTCGTTGCATCGGGAGGGTAGTAGCAGTGGTGGGGGGGTACGTGCTGGCGGTGCTACTGGTTCTGCCGCTACTGGTGACGACGACGACAAGGACCTTGTGCGCCTTGCGAGACTACACATCCAGATCAAGCAGTTGTACGAGCAGAGCGTGGCCGAAAAGCAGAACCAGGCCAACGTGTTGAGCATCAAGCTCATCCGCGACTACCAGCCCACGGCAGCCACGCGCCGCGCCGGGTTGGTGACCCAGTGCGGCCAAACGTTGACGCACGAGTTCGGCCACTTGTCGTCGTTGGCAGCCAAGAACGCCACGTTACAGGCGCACTTGGGCGCGTTGTACGTGCTCGACCGCAAGGAGTTTTTCAGCGTGTTTGACCGCACCACGGTGGCGAAGCAGGTACAAGTGGCGCAAACCCAGTTGTCGCGAGCGTTGCAGTCGCCGCGCAACTTCACGGCCATCATGTCTGAGGTCAAGGAGGGCGCGGCCGAGTATTTCCAGCGGTTGTCGGACGCCTTATCGAGCTGGGCCTCCCCGGGCGACGACGACAAGAGGATGACGTTCTTGGAGGTGGTGTTGCAACTCTACGGCACCGAGTCGTTGCTGGCTGTGTTCTGGGCCAAGTTGAACCTCAAGTTCAAAAAGAACATTGCGGCAACGATGGCCCGCGGCGGGCCCATTGCCAAGAACTTGAAGGTGTACCATCAGGGGTTGAACAACGCGGTGCTGGAGATGTTTGCCTCGGAGACGGAGCGAAAATTGCTCTTGGACTCCTTGGCCCTCATCGACTATAGGTAGAGAAGACTGTGTAGCCTCCACGTAAAGAATCATCCCTTGTGTTTATTCTTTTCTTTTCTCTTTTTTGGACCTACAAGTCTATACAAATATTGTATCTACTGTGACACCTTTGTTTTCAACGACGTCAAAAACTCGCTGTACGAGGGTTCGATTTTGGTCTTATCCTCAACCAAGCAGTTTGAGGCCCACGTTCTCAAGGCCGTCAAGTCACGCTGCTGTGCGATATCTATGGGCTCGTTCGGTGACGCACCCACAACCACGTACAAGTTCTTCCACGTAATGCTGTCCTTCAGCTCGCGCACCTTGTTGATGATCAGGCGCACCCGATAGTTGAACTCCGACTCCTCAAAGCTGAACTCGGGCAATTCGGTCTTGCCGGTGGGCACCTCGTAAAGGTTTTCGGTTCCAAACAAATCCTTCACCAACAAGGGCATCACATTGCCGGAAACCCACAAAAACAACTCGCTGGCATTATCAATCAAGTACAACCCAAAGCTCTCCCACGTGGACTTGGAGTCGTTCATGGGCTCGGGCAATACCACGTCGACAATCTGCCTTCTGGTTTTTTCCTTGGTCTCACCATTCTCGCCTTCTGCCTGCTCCTCCTCCTCCTCCTCCTCGGCGTACGCGGGCAACCCGCAGTCATTGGGCATGTCGTGCAACGAGTACACCGTGGGGTAGATTGACTGGATTAAGCGCGGGATGGGCATCGACCCCAAGTTGTTCAATGCAGCCGCGCGGTGGTCCGCTGGCACTCTGTCGGCGCGGAACGCCAAGTGCCTGGTCAAGCAGAACAAGAGCAATGGCAACATCCGCAAGTTGGTCGAGATCTGCAAGGGCGACGCGCCTGACACGTTTCCAGCAACCAAGTCTTTGCGGTACACGTTGAACACGTCCACCACCCGGCTGATCAAGTACTCGCGGGCGTCGGGCAATGTCGTGGACAACGCCTTCTCAATCGCCTTCTGGGTGTAGTAGTCGGTGATTGCCAACTGATCGGCCGAGGCGTAGATGTCCGACAACTTGGACGAGGTGGGGATGGCCAAGTTCATCACCCGGATTCTTCTCTCGCCAAATGACGTCGAGTGCAACACCGCCGCCTGGAAATAGATCACCGGCTTGTTGATGGTCTCCTCGAGTGACACCTCCACCACGTACGACTGGTCGCGCGGGAAGGTAGGGAACGAACACAAGTCCGAGGACCTGTTGAAAAAGTTGCCGTAATACGACAGCATTCTGATCCCGGTGGATCCACGTACTCGCAACACCGCCTCAAGGCCAATGTCCTGCGATAAGTGGTCGCCCACTTCCCGCGACAACTTGAGCACGTCCTCGTACTTGGCGCTCGTCCACGCGGGGTAAAAGTGGGTCTGGCCTGCGGTGAAGCGGGGCAAGTTTGACAATGTGGCCACGTCCTGATACGCGGACGACGTCAAGAACAAATCAACCGTCACTTGCGACGAGTTGCAGGTCACAGCAAACGACTTGTAGAAGCTGTCGGCGGCCGTCAACAACGCCTTGGCCTCCTTGGGCTTGCCAGAAACGCTGGCCTCGTCACGCACGCTCAACTTACCTTCGCCGACGTTGGGCAAGTTGGCGCCAAAGCACACCAACTTACCGCCAATGTTGGCAATCATCTTGTGGCCCGCCTTCAATGCGGGGCCCAAGGCGAAGCCCTGGTTGGCGGTGCCCTCGAAAAAGGTGGCAAAGTCCAACAACAACTTCTCAATCGCCTTGCGGTTCTCGTGCAAGTTCACGAGAAGGCCGCCGGGTGATGGCAAGAAGGGCTCGTCAATGTCGGCCACAACCATGGCCTCGGAGCCCTCCAAACCCTCGTTGAACCGGAAGTAGTGCAAGTTGGAGTCCACGCCGATAAACGACACGCGCGCAGTGTGGTTGTCGTTGGGGATCCGGTCCAAGCTTTCCAAAATGGTCCTGGAGATGGTGCCCGTCAACCCGCTCTGCACCGCGTGCACCGACACGTCGATGATGAAGGTGTACACCACAGGCTGCGGCGCTCTCGCCATGTACTCCTTGGGCGCCACAAACTCCACCACCGAGTGGTTCAACTCGCAGCGATCAAACATGTTCTTGACCAATCCGCTTATCTCATCATACTCAAACGCCGAGGGTATGTCGTTTAACAAGTTGCAGAAATTGCATCTCCACCGCCGGCCGTTCTCGGCCAAGGTGATGAACGGGTTGATGTACCCGCGACAACGGCGGCATCTGCTAATCACGGTGTCGCTGGTCACAGGGATATTCTCGTCAGCAATCTTCAACGCATTGTATGGTCTCACCACCAATGCCAACGGCAACTTGGTCTTCTTCAACACCGAGCTGCTGTTGGGAACCACGTTCAACGTCGACCGGAAGTATTCGGGCGGGCCATTCGCGGTCTCAGACCCGGGAATCAAGCTCGTCCCGGTGGGCAACACAATGGGTGGTGGGGGCAACGACAAGTCGGAGATGGGGGGAACATGCTCGCGCGACAAGTCGGTGGTGTACAACTGGTTCAATGGCAAGGCGCCAGCACCGGCCCCGGTCCCGGCGCCAGCGCCCACGCCCACGCCCATGCCTGCACCCTGTTGGTAGCCGTAGCCCGCACCTTGGGGCTGCGCTTGGTAGGGGTCGTAGCTCAACTGGGAGGGAACGCCGCCAATCGCGGGGGACTGGGGCTGCTGCTGCTGCTGCCCTGGCTGTGTCTGTTGCTGATACGCATACTGGTTGGGAGGGATGACGGGGGGGACACCCATCCCAGAAACGTGCATCTGCTGGAACTGCTGCTGTGCCTGCTCCACGCCGTACCCCTGCGGGTACTGACCATACGCGGCCGGCTGCTGCAGCTGGCCTGGGATCTGCTGCCCCTGTGGCCCAGACTGCAGGAACTGGTTAACAGGAGGCACGCCATTGGCGGCGGCCGCGGGACCCGCCGTGTACTGTGGTTTTGGGTACGCTCTTCTTCTGCCAGACATAGTGGGTAGGGTGGTTTGTGTATATATTTTGATGGGATGGTGTCGACAGAGGTGGGCAAGTGTGGGCTATAAACAATCGTCGGTTTGATACAAACCCAGTTTTTTTCCTCACCTTTGTTGTCCGCCATGCGCACCACCTTTTTCCTTGACTTTTTTTTCACGACGAAGTTGCCAACAAAGCGGAAAGAACGAAAACGAGCGAATCTACAAAAAGAAAATTGACGTGGTCAGAAGAAGCGGTACGTGCACGTCCTCGCTGTCAGTTTCACTTCTCTTCGATTGGTAGCAGCGTGTGCACGTGACAATTGCGCAATCGATTAGATTATCGAGAAATGCACAAATTGCGAGTACTTCCCCCTCAAAAAGTACACAGTTGTATCACCACCCACCGGTTTCCTTATGTCCGACGCTGTTGAACTCTCCCCCGTGGACAACTCCCTTGCCCGCAAAGTCAAGGATATTGCTGCCGGTTTTGTGGGCGGCGCCACCCAGGTGTTGATTGGGCAGCCCGCGGACTTGGTCAAGATCCGGCTCCAGACTTCGAGCGAAAAGTCATCGGTGTCCGTGGTGCGCAACGTGTTGCGCAACGAGGGTGTGCTCGCGTTCTACAAGGGCACGTTGCCGCCGCTCTTCGGGGTCGGCGTGTGCGTGTCGCTCCAGTTCTACGGGTTCCACGAGACCAAACGCCAGATTCTCCAGTACACGGGCCAGCCGAGCTTGAACTTATGGCCGCAGACGTACGTTGCCGGTGCCATGGCCGGGGTGGTGAATACGCCCGTTACAGCCCCTGTGGAGCAGTTGCGTATCCTCAGCCAGTCGTCAACGACGCCCCGCAGCTTGCGCGAGACCGTGAAAGAAATCTACGCCGAGCACGGCGTGTGTGGTATCTACCGCGGCACCGGTATCACCTTGCTCAGGGAGATCCAAGCGTATGGGGTGTGGTTCTTGACCTATGAGACATTGATCAGCCAGATAATCGACTTGCAGCACTACAAGAGCCGCGACCAGATCAGCACGCTCGAGTTATTGGCGAGCGGTGCGCTTTCGGGCTTGGCGCTCTGGTTGTCGTCGTACCCGCTCGATGTGATCAAGTCGAACGTGCAGAGTGACGCGTTTGGGGCGCAGAGCAAGTTTAATGGGAGCGTTGTGAGTGCAACCAGGTATATCTACCAGCGCCACGGGTTTGCTGGGTTCTGGCGTGGCATCGTGCCGTGCTTGCTAAGAGCCATACCGTGCTCTGCCGGCACATTTGCCAGCGTCGAGTTGGCATTACGCCTAATGGGATAGATAGAGAAGAGAGATGGGTATATGCTGGTGGATGTATTCAGTATATGTGCATAGCTACTCCATCATTTAATCACGAACCAATCAAAAAAACTGGCAACAAAGCCTCTGTGGTTATTTCCCACTGGTAAAGGAGCCCGTCCTTTCCAAGTGCAAGTTACTGTTCTTCCGATGTAGCTCTGTGTAGGTCACTTTTCCCGGGGATGGAGGCACCGGCCCCAAGTTTGCAGATGGGTCTGCGCTGGTAAACGACGAGACCGAGTTGCTGCGCGACAAGCTCGTGGCCACATTATTCTTATCGAGTTGAAGCACGCCCTTGACAACAATTAACAACACGGCGCACACAGTAATGATCGAGCCTGCAACCATAAACACCACACCTGGCTGGCCGAACTGCGACAACGACACCTTATAAATGGTTAAGTAGAGGATGGGCGACACCAAGTTGAACAAGTTCTTGATCAACGACATGGCACCGTACACTTCGCCCACTTTTGATTCCGGGTAAAACTTGACAATGGACGAGTTCACGGCGGGGCCAATCAACGAGCCGAACCCGCACAACACCATGACCAAAAAGAACACCGACGAGGTGTGCGACATCGAGAAGCCAAAGAAGCCCGCAGCCTCACACACCAACCCCATCAAGATCATCGACCAGTCGACCAAGTCGAACTGCTTCTTGAACACACGGAACCCAAGCCCTTTCTGCAAGATGCGGTGGTTGATGATGGGAGACAACACAATCAATACCACGGCCTTGCTGGAACAGGCAATCGCCAACAAGTGGCCAATGTCCGACTGGTTCCAGTTGAGCCTATAGATCCCAAAGAGGATAAAGATCTCGGCAAACGATATGGCGAGTGAGCTCATCACACAGTCGATCAACACGAGCACCAATACGGCAAACCGGTCGCGGTTGATGCGGTACAAGTTCTGTGGCGCCACTATGTCGCGCGGGATCACAAGGAGCTTCAATGGGTGGAGGAAGTTGATCTGGAACAACAACCGCTGGAACCACGTCTCGGGCACGACGCGGAGACTCGAGTTGCTCAGCGAGTGCGACAACGAGCGCGACTTGCGCCGTGCCTTCTCGGACCGCGACTCGGGGAGCACAAAGATGGCGAGCACCAAGTCGAGAAACATCATCCCCGCCTCCAACTTCATGGGCAAAAAGTCGGTCTTGGCAATGACAATGGCGCTGACCTTGGTGGAGTATGAGATCACGAGGTTGCCAAACAAGGGCCCCAAGCTCAAGCCCACAAACAAGGATGCAAAGGTGATGCCCAACGAGTAGATGCGCTCATGCGGCTCGGCCACGTCGGAGATGTAGCAGTTGGCCAACGTCATCAACGTGAGCAACCCGCCGCACAAGTTGGTGACAATCTCGCACCCAACCATCCAGACAAACTTCAACTCGGGGAAGTTGTACATGATAAGCAACTTGCCCAAGCGGCCTAAGAAGAAACACGCCAACATAAACACAACAAACATCTTGCGGCCGTACTGGTCCGACAAGGGCCCCACTTTGCCCGAGGCAATGAGCATGATGATGGCGCCCGAGATGCTGTAGCCGAGCTGCAAGTTCGACATCAACACCTGGGCCGAGTCCTTGGTGCACTTGTCGGCGCCAAGATGGTTGCATGCGAGCTTCAACGTAATCACCTGCCGCGTGGACTCGGCGCTGGACGAGGCAAACGCAAGCACAAACACAAGCATGGCGATCATCATCACGCTGGGCCGCTTGAGCCAGTGGATGGTTTGGTTTAAGCGGCGCTGCTCGCGGAGCCACTGCACGTCTTCGTTTGCTGCATCCTCGCAGTCCTCTTCTTCTTCCTCCTCATCCTCCACAATCGCTTCATAGACATCGTTGGCCGCCATCTCCAAATCAGCGGTGGGATTAAAGATATTCTTATTGTCGTAGTTGCGCCCGGTGCTTGTCATCAATGGGGTAGTCTCGGTGGGGTGGTTGTGCTTAGAGGCCCCGTGCGTAGACGACGACGACGATGGCGCCTGCACAAGCGGATCGATCTCGGGGATGGACATTGGAGCGGCGAGCTGCGCTTCCTAGGGCTGTGCTAACTTTTGTGCTTGGAATTTCTAGGAAGGCGGAGCAGACGGCTGTGATCTGCTTCTGATCTGGAAAAATGGGTGCTGCGTGCAATGAGAAAGAAAGCAGGAGGATTGGCACCAGCTTCACACCCTTGCGTGGAAGAATAGATGAACAGGTAGAATGTGTATATATGGGGATCCCCCAGGAGTTTCGACGAAAAGTAGCTCTTTGTCAACTCCCCCTCTATTTTCTCTGGGTAGGATTTATAAGCAACCAGGCAATGGCCTTTGCGGTTTTTTCTGCCGTCTCCCTATTTCTCTCTCTGGGCACAATGCCCGTTTTTCTCTCCCTTGCTCTTTGCTGGTGATAGACGAAACCGCATTTATCGCAGCCCGGCATCCGCTTTCCGCACGGCACGAAAAAAGCCAAAACCACAACACCGTGATAGGACATAATTGCACCGCAGCTGCTACCAACAAAGAGCGAGGTGGCCGCTCCCCTCTCCTGCGGCAGCGTGCCCACATGTTAT
Organism: Zhuliangozyma boniae; assembly: GCA_002094185.1. NCBI lineage: Eukaryota > Fungi > Ascomycota > Pichiomycetes > Serinales > Debaryomycetaceae > Zhuliangozyma > Zhuliangozyma boniae. The sequence continues at coordinate 52,310 of MXQC01000047.1, forward strand.
CTGATCTCTACTACTCCTCACAAACAGAGCTTTTACGTACGTTTGTTCCTTTTCCTTGGGCGGTGGGTATCGGAACTGTTGGTGCTGTGTGGCCCGGGTTTATCTGGGAGCTGCGGCGGGGATGTGCAACATCACGTGACACGGTTTTAGCAAAGGAGGAGAGAAAAAGGAGACAGCCAAAGAGAGCAAGGAAAAAACTGGTGACTGGTGCACCACCGCTACGTCCACTACAACCAATGTCTCTACCTATGCTCACGCGATCCGGCTGCTCTGCGGTATCGTCGCAGACCCTTCGTTTTGTGGCAAGGTGCATCTGGAACGGCAAAAATAATAACAACAGCAACCAGCAAGATCTCGGGCTTGCGGACGCGCTCAACTTGCTCAGCAGGCCCAGCGAGTATAAACCCTCGTTGTACGACAGCTTGACCAAGGGCCCCGTGTCCGAGCAGCTCTGGTCAGCATCCACAGATGCGGCCGCAGCCGCATCTGTGCCTGGCCTTTCCCACATTAGCGACCAGTTTATCAGCAACATCATCCACGGGATTAAGTCGTCCACCATCCACCTGGCCAAGATCAACTATGGCCAGCTCTATGAGATGAATGGCGCTGACTTGAGGGCGTTTATCCGGGGCGTCAAGAGCGAGCAGACCTTGTTTGAGATCCTCACGGCGTTCCACACACAGGGAAAGCTCACGTTGCGCATTCTTATTGACGTGGTGCTCAACCGACACCTCGTGCATCTTGAAAAGTGCCCTGTGAACTTAAACCGATTAGAAGATGCCGGGTTTGATGCGGTACAGGTGGCGAAACTCAAAATTGTGTGTTTGAAAAAGTACAACGACTTGAAGCAGCCGCTCCACATTGTGCGCAACTTGAAGGCCAACTTTAGTGACGTTTACCTCCCGTTGATCTGCGCCAGCCAGTTGTCGCCCTTTTACGAGCGCATCGTGTGGAAGTTTGTTTTTGACTACTTGAGCCAGTTCCGGCAGCTGCACTATATCCAGACGCTCAACAACATACGCACAAGTTTTCTTATCTGGGAGGCATCCAGCGGCGACTGCAAGACCATCGCACACGAGATATTACAATTCCACCGTGTCAACGAGTTGCAGCGCATTTTCCTCAGGGTGGCGGCCCTGGTCCATGACGCCAAGGTCGAGTCGTTTTTGAAAAAGTTGTCGATCAAGTACAGAATCTCGAGCCTAGATCCCACTGACCCTAAGCTGCGCAAGTCCGTATACGCGTTGATGGCCGACTTAAACGTGTTGCTCGTGAGCGCAGGCCTTCAGGAATTGCGCGCCGAGTTGAGCCACTACCGCCAGGAGTACATCAGCCGCATGCACGACCGGCGGCAGGTGACTGCTGAGGAGCTCGCACACGAGGTAGATGTCATTTTAAATAGGGTATAGCAAGTAATAGGTTATTGCGGAGCACGGGGTGCTCGCTTATTAGTTCCATTTTGGGGAGAAGGCGTCCCTAACCGGACTGACTCCACGCCTCGCCCCACCAAAAAATGACACTGGGAAATAAAACCGCCCGTGGAAGCACCACCCCACCAGAACATCTGCTAGAACCCCTTGCTCCACAGCTTCCTTCTCTACACCTCCCCTATGAAGGTTATCACCGACGACGCCGTGAACGCGTTTCTCAACAAGAGACTCACCAAGGATGCCATTCTTCACGAGTTCCAGCCGGCGTTGGCGGCAGGGTTGACCACCTACGCAGCGGCCCCGGACAGGATTGTGCCCCCGCGCACGGTGCAGGCGTCTAACAACCCGCAATCCGACACCACGCACATCTACATGCCGTGCATCTCGCCCTCGGAGGTGGGCATCAAGGTCATCAGTGGCGGCGCCGGTAACAACGCTAAGGGGTTGGGGTTCCAGGGGTGCGTCTTGGTCATGGACGAGGTCACGGGCCAATTGCAGGCGGTGCTCAATGCCAACACGTTGACGGCGTTCCGCACGGCGTTGGCCAGCACAATCGCGTTGATCAAGGTCATCCCGGCTGCAAAGGACCTGCACCTGCTCTTGTCGGAGCTCACGGTGTTTGGCGTGGGGTTGCAGGCGTACTGGCACGTCAAGCTTGCGTTGGCGTTGTACGAGAATCTTACGGAGGTGAATATCTTGAACCGCACGTTGGCGAACGCGGAAAAGTTGGCCGCCAAGTTGAGCCGCGAGCACCCCAAGGTCAGGTTCAACACGTTCCTGTACCGCGACGAGTCCCTGGGGTTTATCCCGCACGTTCAGAACAGCTCTATCATTTTTGGATGCACGCCAGCCACTTCCCCTGTGATCAAGAAAGAATATCTCAACCGGGACCCACGCTTCCCCAAGTTTGTGTCGTTGATCGGGTCCTACAAGCCGCACATGATTGAGTTGGACTTGGCGGTGTGCCAGCAACTCCAACAGGGCGGGGTAGCAATCATCGTGGACTCCAAGGAGCATACCTTGGCAGAGGCGGGGGAGTTGATCCAGGCTCACTACACGGCGGACCAGTTGGTGGAGATCCACGAGTTTGACGGTTCGCAGGGAGCGACACAACACTCGACGAACTTGACGGTGCAGAAGATTGTGGGCTTATCCATCATGGACTTGTCGATCGGCAAGTACATTGCGAGGGCGATAAACAGTGAAGATGGTGCCGTGGAAATCCCCAACTTTTGATTTGCGGCGACCCCACCGCACAGCAACCATAAGGAGGTACGCAGCTGTAGGAGGTATACCACCATAAAGACCACGCGACCCTATCTTTGTCCTCCCTTTCGTTTTTGTGGACCTTTGGTTAATATAGCAGTCTTAGACTCACACGACCTGAAGCACGTTTCTTTTAATTAATTTCACCTCGCTACCAAGTTTTTCTTTTCCTCCCCTCTTCTTTGTTGTTGCTCATTCCCGCGCTGATTTCAGATCATACATAAACACAGTGCCTCCCACCAAAAACTGCTCCCACACGCACCACTACAGCCATCTACAACCATGGGTTCTTCTCCAGAACACTCGCCACTCCTCGGCGGAGAGAGCTTGAGCTGCTACAACCGGCAGCAGAAGCAGACCAAGACGTACATCTCGTTCGTGCTCAACATTGTCACCATGTCCATCATCGCTTATCTCTACTTCTTCTACCATGATGCCAGTACCACTGAGCCTGGCGCCGACTTGCGCGTGGACCCACACAGCAAGAAAAACATCATTATGATGGTCACAGATGGCATGGGACCCGCCAGTTTGTCGGCGGCGCGCTCGTTCAGACAGCTTCGCGACAAATTGCCTGCCAACGACCTCCTTACACTCGATCACTACCTCCTCGGGTCGTCACGCACGCGGTCATCGAGCTCGTTGATCACCGACTCTGCTGCCGGTGCCACTGCGTTTGCGTGCGCGTTAAAGTCGTACAACGGAGCTATTGGGGTTGACCCCAGCAAGCAGCCGTGCGGTACCATCTTGGAGGCCTTGAAATTGCAGGGCTACTACACCGGGTTGGTGGTGACCACGCGTATCACCGATGCCACCCCAGCTGCGTTCAGCTCGCACGTCGACTTTCGGTTCCAGGAAGACTTGATTGCCCAGCACCAGCTCGGCGAGTACCCCTTCGGCCGCGCCGTCGACTTGATCTTGGGCGGCGGGCGGTGCCACTTTTTGCCCCGCGACAAGGGCGGGTGTCGCGCTGACGATCGCGACTTGGTCAAGGAGGGCCAGAAAAAAGGGTGGAGCTATGTGGGTGACCGCGCCCAGTTTGACGCCTTGCAGGGTGGCAAGAATGTCACGTTGCCCTTGTTGGGTTTATTGGCCGACACCGACATTCCTTACGTGATTGACCGAGACGTTAAGCAGTACCCCACCTTGGCCGAGCAGGTGAAAGTGGCGTTGACGGCGTTGACGGAGGCCACCAAGGACTCGGACAAGGGTTTCTTTTTGTTGATTGAGGGCTCGCGCATCGACCATAGCTCGCACCACAACGACCCCCAGGCGCACCCGCGCGAGGTGTTGGACTACGACTTGGCGTTTAAAGAGGTTATTGACTACATCGATGCCGCCGACGTCGACACCGTGGCCATCTCCACCAGCGACCACGAGACTGGCGGGTTGGTTGTTGGTCGCCAGGTGACAGAGGCGTACCCCGACTACTTGTGGTACCCTGAGGTGTTGTTAAACGCCACCCATTCGGGCGATTTTTTGGCGCACAAGGTTGCCTCGTACAAGGGCAAGGACGACAAGAAGAAGTTGCGCAAGTTTGTCACCAAAGAGGTTTTGGAGACCGACTTGGGCATCTCCGACTACACCGATGCCGACGTGAGCACCATCATGGCGCACGCGCACGACCCAGCAAACTTGCTCTATGTGCTCAACGATATTGTGTCGGTGCGGGCGCAGATTGGGTGGAGCACGCATGGCCACTCGGCGGTGGACGTCAACATCTACGCACACACAAACTCGCCTGCTCTCAGGGCCAAGTTGTTGTCGCACAGAGCGTACGACGGGTTGGCAGGCAATCACGAGAACATTGAGATTGGCGCGTTTATGGAAGCCATCACCGGCTCCGACTTGTCGCAGGCCACTGAGTTGGTGAGGAACACCACGCACTCCCCCGCTAAGGCGAGCGAGTTGGAGGCCATGGCTGCGGGCGCCGACACCGCGGGTACCGATGGGCTCCATGGCAATGCCGTCGACCTCCAGGTGTAGCTGCAAAAGCGCTACTGCAGCGGCTATTGTGGAGGCAACTGCAGAGGAAACTGTAGAGGTATTTATTTGCATTAGAATGGTGTCACGTGTTTACACACTCGTTTTTAAATAACCGCAATATCCAACGTGCAAAAAAACCACAATGCGCTTTTCCGAGCAAACTGTAAAATGCAAAGCGAGACAAGGCGTTTCCACGGATATCCACCAGTATCGCCAAAGGATTATAAATCGGAGAAAGGGAGTGTGAATAAACAACGGAAAAGGGCGAGAAGGGGAGAGATAAGCTTTTGCGGGTAGCCGATGTTCGCCAGCAGTAGCTTGATTTGGGATAATGCAGCAGAGGGGAAGACAGATCGAAGGACCGGAAGGTGGAGAATGGCTTTGGCGTGGGATTCCTTGTGGCGCGCATGCGCCACGCCAATTGGGATACCCCCGGAAAAGCATGGTGGGCGTGGGGCGATGGTACTGTGCACGTGCAGCGCCGCTTGGGAGTGGGCCGTGCCCATCTTTGTCCACACTCTTCTGCCGATCGTTAGGAACACACGCGACGGGTAAGCGAAGGGCAGGTGCATCAGGTGTGTGTTTTCCCATGATTTGCTGCATTTTATTCCGGTTACGGCAATTGAGCGGCTAAGCAAGTGCACGAGGGAAGGGAACCAGAGAGAAAAAAAAAGAAAAAGAAAGAAAATGGTTTGTCGTGATTGCAGCAATCGTGACCATATCGTGAGTGATGCCGCGGGTGGCATCCGCCACATCAGGCAGCAGCGTTGATATAAATAGGGACTAGCTTACCGGCATATCGCTTGTGTTGCGGTTATGATTTTGAACTACACATCTCGCCACATTCTCACCGACCAACAATGTCTACATCCGATTCCGAAAGCGATAAGCACTACCACTTTGAACCCCGGCAGTTCATCCCCGGTGAGAATGACGATAATCGCTCCATCTCATCCCTGTTGAGCTCACACTTGTCGCGTACTCGCACCAGCACGTCGCTAAGAGTGGTTCGGACCGAGACCAAAAAGTCGCTTCACGAGTTGGGCCTCACATCCGACGTGCCTCCTCCCGACCTTATCAGCCCCCCCGTGGTGGACCCCATCTTCCCCGAAGAGTACACATTGGAAACCGACACCGGTCTTGTACCAGTGCGCACCTTGGCCTCGATCGGACGCGTGAAGTCGAGGGTGACAGAAGAGGAGGCGGAGATACAGATGGAAACACCCTTGGAGAAGGTGTCTGAATTGGACCCGGAGATCCAGTTTGTCACGTTTGTCACCAACGACCCCAGCAACCCTCACAACTGGTCGATGAAGTTCAAGTGGTTCTACACGTTTATACTCCTGATGCTCGTAATCAGCGCTGCCTACGGCTCCTCGTGTCTCTCGAGCGGGTTGGAGTTGATCAACGAACGGTTCCATGTGTCCACTGAGGTGAGCACATTGAGCGTGTCGCTCATGGTGCTCGGCTTCTCGGTGGGGCCCTTGTTCTTCGCCCCTCCCAGCGAGATTGTCGGCCGCCGGCCCGTGTATTTTGTCAGTTTCGGCCTCTACGTGCTCTTCAACGTGCCCTGCGCAGTGGCCCCCAACATCGGCGCCTTGCTTGTGTGCCGCTTCCTTTGTGGCGTTTTTGCTTCTTCGGCCTTGACCAACGTCGGCGCCAGCTTGGCCGATATCCACACCGACACTAGGGGTTTTGCCATCTCGATCTTCCTGTGGTGCCCCTACTCTGCCCCCTGCCTCTCTCTTCTCACGGGCGGGTTCATTTCCGTGGGCACCAAGCGGTTCGATATGTTGATCTGGGTCAACATGGCGTTTGCGGGCGTCATGTGGATCGTCATCTCGTTGATGCCGGAAACGTACGCGCCTGTGATTTTGAAGAAACGGGCCCAGCGCATGCGCAAGGAGACGGGCAACGACAAGATCATGACCGAACAGGAGGCCACGCCCATGTCGTTCAACGACATTCTCCATGAGAACCTTCTCCGGCCCTTGCAGTTTATCGTTACTGAGCCCATGTTGGACCTCATCTGCCTCTACATCGCCTTGATCTACGCCATGTTGTACGCGTTCTTCTTCTCGTACCCCTACATCTTTTCCACCCTTTACGGGTTTGGCGATAACAAGATCGGGATGATGTTTATCCCCATCTTGATTGGCGCCGGGTTTGCCCTCGTGGTGACGCCTTTCTTGGAGAAGAAGTACACACACATGTGCAAGATCAGACAACCAGAGCCCGAGGACCGGTTATGGGGCGCCATGATTGGCGCGCCATTTCCCTGCATCGCCTTGTTCATCTTAGGCGCCACCTCGTACAAGCACATCATCTGGGTGGGGCCCGCGTCCGCGGGGATCCCTTTTGGCTTTGGCATGGTGTTGATCTACTACTCGTTGAACAACTATATCATCGACTCCAACAAGTATGCCGCCAGCGCCTTGGCAACAAAAGTGTTTTTGCGGTCGGCGGGTGGGGCGGCGTTCCCCTTGTTCATCACCCAGATGTACAAGCGGCTCGGGCTCCAGTGGGCGAGCTGGTTGTTGGCGTTCATCACCGTGGGCATGGCCCTCGTGCCGTTTGTCTTTTTCAGATTTGGCGGCGTCCTCAGAAGACGCTTTGCCGAGAGAAGAAAGTGATACGGCTGCTCCTTTGTCCCCCCTGCTAATACCTGTTTATAGAATTCTAATTCCACGTATTCGGGATAAACATGGCTTCTACATACAATAAATACAGCTGCGGACAAATAAACACAGCACATCTGACCCCACTTCCATTCACAGCGTGCTGTTCACGCTGCTGTTATTGCTCCCTGTCAGCGGCGTAGTCGCACTCAACTCCTCCAACGGCTTGATCTCGTCGCTAGGGTTCTGGGGGCGGTTCACAGGGGAAAACTGTAGCTTCTCGTTCTCCTGCTGCAAGCTCACCACCTCGCGCCGCAACTTGTCCACCTCTTTCTCCAACCGCTTTCCAAACACGTCGATGTAGTACGTGGCACCGTTGTAGCTGGCCCAAATGAAGATGAACGCCACAAACGCCCCGCATGCGTGCTTGTACTTGAACCAGATGGGGCACGGAATCATCGTCAACAACTGGTACCCAAACTGGATGAGCGTGAACGCAATGGTCTGCATCCAGAGGTAGGGCAACCCATTGACGAACCGGCCCAATGGCGTACCCTTGTTCTTGTTCTTCAAATACTGAAACGACGTGACCTTGCCCTTCTCAATCTGGTCCTTCTTGCGGATCGAGATGAAGTAGTGATACGACACCTGCCAGATCGTGTAGTAGATAGATGTGGTGATGAGGCTGGCCATGAAGTTCCAATTGTCGATGGCGGCTATACCGGGGTACCGCTCAGCAATGTGCTCATGGGGGAGCTCGTGCACCATGACAAACATCGTCACGGGCGGCATGATGTGGATGAACGAGGACGTGGTCTTGTCAATGGAGTGCAACACGAGCGAGTTGCGCCACGTGATCACAGCAAACGATAAGGTGCCCAAGCTGAGCGAGAATACCGACACGAACAAGTGGGGCGATTCGGGAAACACCCAGATGAACAACATGAGCAACAAGTTGACGTAGTAGCACAAATCGGCGAGGTAGTACTGGAACGACTGCTTGAAGTAGGTGTAGAACCGGATCGGCATCAACACCACAAAGATGGCGGTGTGGAAGTGCGGGAAGTATACGGGGTACTTGCCAATGACAAACCCGGCGGCAGCAATCAAGAAGATCGACACCGCGTAAAAAAGCTTTTCCGTGGATGAGCTCTTCAAGTTGCGGTGGATGCGCTCGTCAAACTTGACCAACCGCTGGTTGATAACCTCCTGGAGTTTGTCAAACTCGATGTTGCGCTTGTTGTACCGGTTGAGCCGCTCTTTGGTCTTGAGCTTCATGCTGTTCAATCTTTTGCGCGTGGAGTCGCTCACGGTGTCGAGGTTCAACCCGAAATCAAAGTCGTTGGCAAAGATCAACTTGGAGAGATCGATAAAGGGGATGTTGGACGCCGAATCGCTGCGCATCAACAAGGGCGAGCTCATCAGGGAGGAGCTGGCGTTGGAGGACTGGTACCCAAACTGGCCGGGGCCGTTGCTCTGGCCGTTGCTCTGGCCGTTGCTCTGGCTCAGGCCGGATGTGTCGCCTTCGCCCTCATCATCCTCGCCCTCTTCAACGATGGCGCTATCATTGGATAGAGTCGTGCCGGGTAATACATCGCCCGCAGCGGTGTGTTCTCTCTTTGCCATTGTGATGGGAGAAGAGATCTTCAGCGTGGGTAGTGGTGCGGGTAGCGGCGTGTGTATCTGACGGCTTGTATCCGGCGTGTGGGTCAGCAGGTGTATGTGTGGTAGTGGGGAAGACCGTAACTTTTCTCTGTTTTGGGTATCGTTTTTTTCTGCTGCCAAAACTGTGGTCCGCAGAGGGGAAGGCGGTGGTGCTGGTGCTGATGCGATATCAGAGTATACAGATAGTATACTGCTGTTGGTGGATGAGGATGAAAAGGGGGACGGTGCTGGCGTTGTTACAAGATAACGACAGCAGGGCAGAAATCCTCCTTTTAGTCAGCGTCTGCTTCGGGGGTAACCGCCAGAACGAGAAAGCGCCACGGGGCGCGCAGAGAATAAGAGAACGGTCCGCGTGATGACGCGCCGAGGGGAAGAAGAAGAAGAAGAAACCACGTGCCACGCTCTTCTGGGAGAACTGCATTTTATTGCTCTTTTCTCTTTTCTTTTTGTTCAATCTCTTTTTTGACAACCAACTTTTGCTGATGCTGCTGTCTCTGTCTCTGTCTCTGTCTTTGTCTCTGTCTGCATCATCTGTGGGTCACATTAGCACATATACACATATATGTTCCTAGACAGGGCCTTGTCATTGTCTATTAAACCGCCCCCGTTGGGCACACCTACTACACCCTCATCCAGGACTGTATATTCGGTGAATGATGCCATCAAGGTTTGCGTGTGCCTACTTCTTGATGGCGTCAAAGTCGTACATCTTTTTGTTGTTTTTGCTGTCGGGCTGGTGCGGGTGCTGCTGGTTGTACTCGTAGCACTCCAAGATGCACTGCTTGACGTTGTCGACGCTCTGCTGTGACAACTGGAAGTGGCACGCGATGCGCTTGCCCATCAACTTGACATTGTACTTTGTGCGCGCCACGTCCACCAACCGCTTGCTGTCCATACGGTTGGCCTTGAGGTCAAGAAACACAAAGTTTGTATCAACGGGGGACTCTAACTGGATCCCGTGGCGCGTGCAAAAGTCGCCAATGTCCTTGGCGTACTGATGGCTCTTGGCGAGCTGGGAAAAGTTGTAGTCAATGGCGTGCATAGCCATGGCGCTCATGATCCCGGCCTGCCGTATACCACCGCCGTTTTGTTTCTTAAAATGGTTGGCTTTCCTGATAAATTTGTCTTCGCCCACGAGGACCGAGCCCATTGGCGCACCCAACGACTTGGACAAGCAGAGCGATACGCTGTCAAAGTACGAGCAGTACTCCCTGATGCTGATACCGGTCGCGGCCGACGCGTTCCACAAGCGTGCGCCGTCCAAGTGCAACCTGATATCATTCTCGCGGCAAAAGGCGCTAATCCTTTGGATCTCCTCGAGGGGCATGATGATGCCGTGCAAGGTGTTTTCCAACGAGATCACCTTGGTGGGCGCCGCGTGTATGTCGCCGTCGTCGTAGGTGACGTTGCTCACCACGTCCTCAAACGTGAGATACAGGCCATTGGAGGGCACCACGGGGTGCACCATCGCCTGCGACAAGGTGGCCAACCCGCCAGCCTCGTGCAAAAACACATGGGCGCGGTGGTCGCATAAGATGCTGTAGGGGGGCTGGAAGAGACTGGCACGCAAGCCAATTTGGTTTGACAAAGTGCCACTGACGCAGAACAAGGCCGCGGGCTTACCTGTTAGCGCGCACATTTTGGCCTCTAACTGCAAGGTGGCCTCATCTTCTTGGTACACGGAGTCGCCATAGGTGGCGTTGAGAAACCCGGCCTCGATCATGGACCGCGTGGGCACAGTGAAGGTGTCGCTGCGAAACTCGTTGTGTGTTACAAACACTTCTTCTTCGTCGGCAGTCATGGTAGTGATGGTGGCTGTCGTTGTGGATATGCAGGGAAAAGGCAAAAGGCAAAAGTGCACGCTAGTGGGAGAAAAGGGGGCAAAGGGGCAAAGGAGCAAGAGTTGTCGATGCGGAGTTTGCTTTGGGAGTGCCGAAAGCAAGTGAAGTAATGGGTGTGAAAAAGGAAGATGAAGGGTAAGAAAGCAGGATGAAGAGGAGAGGAGAGGAGAGGAGAGAAGAAGAGAGGGGAGGAAGAGAGTATGCATATATAGGAAGAGCCCACCCTTTTGTTTACGTATATGCATGATGCACCAAAGCAATGCCCGAGCCGTCTCCTCATCCCTCAGCCGCCAAAAGCAGGCACACACACACACCCTTAGTGCCATATGGGAATTACTCATCCCGCGAGATTTCTGTGAGGAAGGCATATCCCGCGTGAGCAATTTTTTGCCCTTTTTTTATGTAGCACAGCAGAAAAAGAAATTTTTTTTCTTTCCCTTTCTGTTTCGGAAAAACGAGGAAATGGCGCCGTTGGCGTTTGAAGCCGATCGCCGTACAAGTCTCGCGGCAAAAAGGGCACTAAAGGGCGAGGAGGGCATCCTCACACCACTACAAGGGAGCGGAGAGGAAGGGGCAGCAAGGACGACACTGGGTTCCAAACGCCACACATTTACACAATAGGGGAGAGGGAAAAGAGAAAGAGGCGGCGTGGAGGAATGCGCGCAGCACAAAGTCTCCTGGTTTGTTGCCCGAAAAGGAGTGCGTTTGTTGCCTAAAGAACCTGGAGGCTAGACACCTACCACCCACCCTGAGCAGAGTCAGAATGGACAGAAACGGAGTAAGAAAAAAGCGGGGAATGCCAGGATAATCGGGGTAACAGGGTCATCTTGGGGAGGGCGCCGGGAGATGCAGCTGTCCATGCCGACGCCAAAATTGTGGAGTAAGCGAAGCATGTCATTCCATTTTTTGACTTCGGCACGCTGTTGGTTGGGTCTTTTTCCTTTGCTCTGCTCTCCTTTATTTTTCCCCTCTTTCTTCTTCTCTCGTTCTGGCTTTTCCACCCGACCCGCACAAGGCACCCACTAAAGTTCGCCTCCTATACCCGAATATTTCTTTTCCTTGTCTGGCTGAGAAGACGCTTGTTGTGCCAGCAGGGCCTGTTGTGCCAGCAGGGCCTGTTGTGCCGGTATTTGTTGAGCTGCGGTCACTGGAAACCCTTCCCCGCCATACCCATACAAACTGTTTTGTGTGTTGCCGAAGGAGCTCGACAACTGGATACTATCGCCGAAGGGGTGGAACTCGTTGTGGGTAGCTCCACTGCTGGTGGTTGGAACCGCACCTGCTGTGGCTGTACCTGCTGTTGTTGCAGCCCCTGTTCCTGTCCCGGGGATGTTCAAGTTAAAGTTGTGCAAGCTATTGTTGTCGTTGCGCCAGATATGCGGGTTGGACACGGTTCTCGTGTGGCCGCCGCTCAAGTTGGGACTCAACAGGCTCTGCTTGTCGTCGAGCCAGATCTTGGACGACCCCGAGGGCGCCATCAAGAACCCGGATCCCAACAAGTCTGCGCTCTGTCCCAACAAGTCTGCGCTCTGTCCCAACAAATCGTTGCCACCCCCCATCAAGTCATTCCCCCGCGTGAGCAAATCATTGGTGGGCATGGTCGACGCAAACCCGGGCAACTGGCTGCTCCGGCTCGACGACGGCTTCCACACGTCGTTCAAGTTGTTGTGCGAGATCGAGGGCGAGTTGTACCGGTACATCAACGAATTGTAGTCGCCGTACGAAAAAGTGCTCTGGAGTGGGGCTGCGGGCGCGTGGCTCGTCACGGGGGAGACGATGCTCGATGTGTAGATCTGGTCGTCGTAGGGGAATCCCACGCCGGGGTTGCTGCTGGTGGCAACAGGGGTGGGTGTAGTGGCAGCACCACTGCCACTGCCAGTGTCTACGCTGAGCAAACTGTGCGAGAGCGGCGGTGTGCCGTTGAACAACTGGTTGTCGAGCGACAATTGCGTCTGGGCGTTGATCTGCTCCAAGCTTATGTAGGGCTGCTGTGGTTGTTGTGGCTGCTGCGGCTGTTGCGGCTGCGCGTAAGGCAAGTTCTCATTGGACATGACGGAGACATAGTCAGACGACGCGTCAGTAATGATCGTTTGTACTTGCACCTGCGGCTGGGCCTCTCCTTGCCCCTGGGCTATTCCCGGCGGTGGTGACGTGTCTGAAAAGTACTCCTCGTCTTGTCCGTAGACGCTCCCGTAGTGATTATGGAACTGCTGCTTGCCCCCGCTCTCCACACCAGACGGAAAGTTTCTCTTGCCACTTGCGCCGTGCTTCTGCTTGGGCAAGGCGTTGGCAAACCCGCCAAACTCAATCGATGCCTGGTACTCGGTCATCTTCACCGGCTGGTAGTTCTTATCCTTGTTGGCCTTGGCAATCTCCAACGACTGGTGGATTGCAACAAACCGCTTGATTTCTGCACGGAACGTCGCGCTCCACCTCTGCTCAAGCTCCTGGTACTGGTTGATCTCATCCATGATCTCGTCCTGCCACGACGGCATGATTTGGAAGATCTTGACCAACGCGTCAAACGCCCCCTTGGTGATCGAGCCGTCCTTGTTGAAGATGGACGGCGCGTGCAGCGAGCTCTGTGCGAGTGAAGTGGACGAGCCGTTGCCAGAGCCAAGCGCAGCACCCGCATCTCTATTGGTGGTAGTGCCACTGTTGCTGGTGGCGGCGCCGGGGCTGGGCGAGACAGAACTGCCGTCTGCTGCACTTCCACTCTGGTTCAACGCCTCCACCAACGGCTTGAGCTGGTTCATCAACACCACCAGCTCCCTTCTCTCCGTGGACATTGTCTTCAACTTATCCTCCTTCCGGTCGTTCTCCTTCCTCTGTGCTTCGATTTTGACGGCTATACCCGCCAACTCCTTTTGGATTTTGGCCTTTTCCTGCTCCTCGCCCGCCAACGCTTGTGTGTTTCCCTCCTTGAGCTTGTCGATCTTGGCCATGCCCTCGGCAAATTTGGCGTTGAGCAGCGCCACCGAGTTCCTGATTGTAGCTGCCTGGGCTGCTAATTTGGACTTTTGGAACATCAACTTCTCCTTGGTCTTTTCCAACAACTTCACGTCGTGGTCCTTCTTTACGCGGTTGCCCGTTTCCTCTTCAAGCTCCTGCTTGTACAGCTGTAACTCGCGCTGCAACGTGTCGTGCTCCTCGCTGGAGGAGACTTGGAACTGCCGAAAATCGCTGTTGGCCTTGGCCAACTCGTTCTGGAACTTGGCGAGATAGTCATTTAATAGCTCGGCGTCGTTGATGCCTTGGATCTGGTCCACCGTTATCGACTCCAATGCCTCCTCATCCACAGAAATGTCCACTTTCGGGCTGTCATCCTCCAACTTCATGGAGGTGGCGAGGGCGAGCTGTGGGTCGTTCCTGTTGAACGTCTGCACGTAGATGGGCTTTGACTGCGACCGGAAGTTGGTGATGGAGTTGATGGCCACGATCTGGATCTGGTACGTCTGCTTGGGCGACAAGTTGTTCAACTTGCACGACGTCGACGTCAACGTGGCCGCCTCCGCGTCGTTGATCACCACCACGTAATACAAGTTCTCGTTGTACCGCACCTCCACGTCCCAGTGGATCACGATCGACGTCTCCGAGACCAAGTCGAGGCAGATGCTGGGCGAGTACGGGATCTCGATGTTGAGGTCCTCGATCAACTTTTCCACGGGTGTGCGCAAAATGTGGTAGAACCGGTAGAGGAGCCAGCACACCGACGCCGCCACGGTCAATAGCACCTCTATCATGGGAAATATGTTGGTAGTGGTGGCAGTGGTGGTAGTGGTGGTAGTGGTGGTGATGTAAAGTATATGCAAGGGATAAGAGACCGCTCGCTTTGTGGTGTAGCCTATCGAACGCTTGTTGTAACGGGGCGGCAAAAACAGGCGAGCCGAGGGTGTGTCTCTGCGCTGGTGCGTCAAAGCTTTGCTCTCTCGCGATTCTTACGAGAAGGAGCGAAGTGTGTGTGTAAAAAAATTTTCCGGCTTCTACGGTATGTCGCGAAAATGAGACAATAGTGGCAGGTTGTAAGCATATATATACATATACACACACTACCCCCCAGGCAGTACATCCATTTTTCGTCCATCCCTAGTCCCCCTCAGGCGACTAGTTGCTGGTACCCCTCGCTTAACCTCACCTCCTCTCTGTTCTCGACTTTGGCGTGCCTGTAGCTGAACCACACCAACACCAAGTTGAACAAGCCCAAGATGAAAAATGGCCCCAAGATCCAGTAATCACTGAGAACCCCCCCGAAAAGGGTGATTATCATGATACCAATGCCGCCGCAGAAACTGTAGAGCCCGCTCAACGAGCCCATGATGGTGTGGGTGTGCGGGATGCCGCTGAGGATGCTCATGCTGCTGATGATCAACCCAATCTGCGACAACCCAATCACGCTCACCATCAAGAAACACAATACAGTCTTGGGGTTATAGTAGGAGAAGTTGGTGTTCAACAAGCTGAGCCCGAAATTGCCAAGCGCGCCCGTGGCTCCTGCGAGCGCCAACGTGGCGAACTTGCCCACGCGCGGCGCGTCTACAAAGTAGCCCCACACAGGCGCCGACACCAACGCCACCGTCTGCGCCACACCCGTCAAGATGGCCGAGAACACGTACCCGTCGTAGCACGTCATCTTTCCTGCCCAGTTGCCCGTGCCTGTCTTGCACTCGCCGATGTTGTAGTACCACTCGTACACCACCAAGGGGATGAACACCGCCGTGGCCACCGTGGTTGAGCGCGCCACAAACGCGCCTACAAACGCCACCTGCGCCTGCTTGTTGCCGCGGGAAAACTCGTACCCTTCGCGCAACAAGTCGATGTAGCCCTTCTTCTCGATAGTAGCGGAGGTGGTATCTTCTGTCCTGTACAAGAAGGCAAACAAAAAGGCAAAGGAGACGAGCGCAAACGCCAACACGACCAAGTACGAGTACTGCAAGCTTGTTTTTAGCTTCAAGTCGGTAAAGATGCTCGTCAACTTGGCGGGCAAGGTGATAAACACGGACACAGCAAAGATGGCGCCCAACCCGGTGCTGATGCCCATGATGGCAGCAAACTTGCCGTTCTTCTTGACCTCCACTTCACCAGCACCAGCACCCTCCTCTTCGTCACCGGTGGCAACAAAGGGGTCTTCCAGAACAGGCACGTGTCGTGGCGATCTCCAGAACACGAGCTTGGCAAAGCTGAAATCCGACAGCGACACCTCGTTCAAGAGCACAGTGACCATGCTCATGCAACTGGTGACACCCACGGCAAACAAGCAGCGAAACACAAACATGTCAGGTACGAGGCGCGAGCTCAACACAGCGTAGCCAAACAACGCCACCGCGAGCACGACAAAACTCGAACTCTGGATGAGCCGCGACCCTCCGTACCCCATCGCGTTCAACTTATCTTGGAGCGCCCCCACCAACGGCGCCGACACCATCGACGTGAACTCGTCGAAAAAGCCCAAGGTCCCAATGATGTGCCCGATCTTGGTGTCCTTGGACGTGCCCGGCTTGGGCGAGATCCCAATGACTTCCTTGATGTAGAAGGGCTGCGTGGCAGTGAGAAACACAACAATGGCGATGCACGCGAACCCCGCGTAGTTGAAGGCAACATAGTTGAGCGCCGAGTAGTGGCGGTACTTTGCTGTCATGGGCACGTAGAGGCAGAGAAGTAGGCGCTGTGGAGCAGAAAGAACAGAGATGGAAAAGATACAATCGTTTCTCTTGCTTCTCCCACGACGCTTGGCTGGGTTCTCCGCTAGTCATTTTCCGAGCAACGTCCGATAGGTGGAAAAGGGTCGCCTCCGGATCACGTGACAGTCCCTGTGGTAACTCCGACTGCAAAAACAGGTCAAGAAAAAGTGCAGGCAGTTAATTTGCAGGACAAGCTTTTTTGGGGTTCCCATTGTAGAGCATTCTGGCGACACATGAAATAGGGGTGAGTGTCGGTGGGTGTGTGGTGGGTGCATTATTGCAAACAGGGGGGGCCTGAACCTTCCAAAATAGGAAAGTGTGTTGCCAAGCCTTTGCTCCTCCCAAGGGAGACTGTAACTCCTCAGTAATATTTGCTACGGGAACAACGTTGTTCACCATGGTGAAATGAAGAGCAAGAAAAAAGTGTATGCACAGAGGAGTGGGAAGTGAAGCGCAGTGGCCCATGTGTTTGACATTGACTGCATCAAACAAAGAGTGCCTTGTTGCCAGTGGTACCAAGAAAAAAAGGAACAGACGCATGGCGGTGGGTGAATGTGGTGTTGGTCCACGGGGCATTTGGTGCCAGTTTTTCCAGGAATACTGCCAAAACGGTGTAAAACCTGGGACAACAAATGTTCTTCAGCGCAACAGCCATGGCGGGGACGACATATTCTCATGATTTTTCCAATTGAGGAAAAGCCACCTCCACCTCCCAGACGCAGCCGGTAACTGCTTCTATTCTGCCTGTGTTTTTTCATCATAATCACAGTTGTTTTTCAGGCCGTTTTTCAGTTGTTTTTCAGGCCGTTTTTCAGTTGTTTTCTTTAGACGATTTCCGCTGATGAAAATATCACGACCAAGAAATTTCTTGGTCGAAAGCTTACTACACCCACCACGCCCCCCGTGGGTGCCTTTTTGGGCGCAAAACGATGCGCGTGGTGCATTTGTGCCCCATGGACCACATCGGACCCCCATGGCCCCCCATGGTCCCTCATGGCCCTCCTGGTCTCTCTGGCCCATGTGGCTTCTCCCTACCACCCGCTACCACTCGCTACTCCTTTTTCAAAAGTGTATAAATACTGGTTCCAAAACCCCTACCCTCCACCCCCCCACCACCTCTCGTCTCTCTTTTCTTTTATCAAACCACACCTGCCTTTCTCCCAAACTCTTCATCTTCCTCCAGACATGGCTTTCATCTTTCCAAAATTGGTCAACCTTTCCGCGTTGGCGTTAGCGGTCTACTTGTTCTTGTTCGCCGAAGTTGCTGCTGCTCCGGTCGACAACTCCAAGCCCGCCAAGCAAAACATCATTTTCTTGGTGGGCGATGGCTTGGGCCCCAGCGGTGTGAGTTTGGCGCGCCAGTTCAGACAGTACCGCGACAGCTTGTTGCCCAACGACTTGTTGGAGCTCGACAAGCACTACATTGGTACCCAGAGAACCTCGTCCAACAGCTCGCTCATCACCGACTCTGCCGCTGCTGGTACGGCCTTGGCCACGGGTCACAAGTCCTACAACGGTGCCATCTCCGTGGGCCCCGACAAGAAGCCCCTTGGTGCCATTGGTGAGGCGTTGAAGTTGCAGGGCTACGCCGTGGGCATTGTTGTCACCACCAAGGTCACGGACGCCACTCCCTCGGTGTGGGCGGCACATGCCGAGAGCAGAAAGTATGAAGACCTCATTGCCGAGCAGATGGTGGGTGAGATCCACCCCTTAGGTGCCATCCCCGACTTGATCTTGGGCGGCGGTAAGTGCTGGTTCTACGGCGTGGACGAGGGCGGCTGCAGAAAGGACAACAGAACCATCTACGACGAGGTCGTGGCCAACGGCACCTGGTCCTATATCGACGATAGAGCCGGGTTTGACGCGTTGCAGGGCGGTGACAACGTCACTTTGCCCTTGTTGGGGTTGTTTGCTGACAACAACTACCCCTACAGAATCGACCGTGACGACGCTGAGTACCCCAACTTGGTCGAGCAGGCCAACGTGGCGTTGAAGGCGTTGTCCGACGCCACCAAGGACTCGGACCAGGGCTTCTTCTTGATGATCGAGTCATCGAGAATCGACCACCTCGGCCACGGAAACGACGTGGCCCACGCCATCGAGACCTTGGAGTACGACGACACCATCTCGGCCGTGTTGAAGTTTGTCCAGGAGTCCGACGTCGACACCGTGGTGGTGGCTACTGCCGACCACGAGACCGGTGGCTTGAGCTTGAACAGCGAGGGCAAGGTCGACTTTGGCGCTTTGCTCAACCAGACCCACTCGGGTGAGTACTTGGCCGGGGCTATCACCGACTTTGACAACAAGGACGACGACGCCGCCTTGACCGACTTTATCAAGACCACTGTAATCGAGGAAGGTTTGGGTTTGACCAACTACACCGACGCCGAGGTGCAGAAGATCAAAGACCTGGTGGGAACCAAGGACGAGATCAAGATTGCTCTTGCCATCTCCAACGTGACCTCGTCGCGCGTCAAGGCCGACTGGGGCTCCACCGAGCACACCTGGGTCGACGTTGGGCTCTACGCCTTCTCCAACCGGGACTACCTCACCCAGAAGGTGTTGAACACAAGAACCGGGTTGGCCGGCGTGCACGAGAACACCGACTTTAGTGTGTTTATCAAGTCGCTCACCAACATCGACTTGGACGAGGTCACCGACTTGATTGCCGACATCCCCACCAAGTACTAACTGCGTGATACCACTATTTCTGTTCCTTTTTGTTTGTTAGTTCTGTCCGTTGCACTTTCGCCAAAGAAAAGTTGTGAATTAGATATTCTGTAAATGTGTATGTTTGTGCGTTGACAATGTCTGTCGGGTAGTAGCTAGATTAGGACCTTGGTATGTCGTCCAAGGCAGTATAAGTAAGAATTGTAAGGCTATACCGCACACATACTCTAAACGGACCTCCCCGCTAAAGCTGTGTGAATCTCCGATGTAGTGTAACGGCTATCACGGTTCGCTTTCATGGTTTGTGAAAGTTCCGAGCAAACCGGGGTTCGACTCCCCGCATTGGAGTTCTTTTTTGGTGTTTTCCCACAAAAGAACGTCTTGTTACGACCCTACGGTTCGGGGGCAGAAATCCTGGGTTCGATTCTGGGAACTGCAGTTTTATTTTTTTGCACACAACACCGTGTGCTGGTGCACCCAGAACTGCAGGATAGCAACACTGCCCCTGTCCATATCCACGTGCTCCCAGCCTAGCTGTCTAGCTTCTCCCCTACTTGATTTGGCACATCCGTGGTGTTGGCGGCCGGCCTGGCGGCACTTCCTTCTTTGTCCGGGTAACTTTTGCAAAACCAATTTTCTCCTGTGTGTCTATAAGGTAGAAAAATTTTCGTTGCCAGTTATGGCGAGACGGGCTATAAAGGACGACGCACGTACACGCACACACACCAATAATTCTCCACCATTCCTTCTATCCATGTTCAGGTCGCAGCTAGGGGTCTTCAGGAGGTGCTTTGGCACGTCCAGGATACACGGATCCGCAGAAAAGATCCAGCAGCACAAGCAGTTCTTGGAGCAGTACTACTCGCCCGAGTTGCTCAAGAGCATCGAGATCACCGAGTCGTTGGTCAAACCCGAGGAGTACATGAAATTGAAGTTGGCGGGCCGCCTTGCCAAGTCGAAGGTGGCGCCCTCGCAGGACTCCGACTACGCCACCAATGACCCTGTGTGGGACCAGCCCATCCTCTACCCCAACCAGGGGTTGGGCAGAACGCCGTACCCGCCCATCCCCCAGACGCACAGCCCCGACTTTTCCGATCAAAAGATCCGATTTGAGGGTGCGCCGTTGGTGATCCCCGAGGGCCCCAGTGGCATGCGTTCGCCGCTGCAGATTGCCAAGGAGTTGTCGAGCTTGACGGGGTTGGACTACTCCTACCTCCGGAACTTGCACAAGCGCGAGCTCGTGATGAAGCGGGTGTCGTGCAAGACGAGAAAGGGCAACATCCCCAACTTCTTTGTATTGACGGTGGTGGGAGACAAGAACGGATCCGTGGGCTTGGGTATTGGCAAGTCGAAGGACGGTATCCGCACGGCGTCGTCCAAGGCGCACTGGAACGCCATCAAGAACTTGCGCCCCGTGCAGCGGTACGAGGAGCGCACAGTGCTCGGCGCGTTTGAGCACAAGTTCCGCGCCACCATGTTGAAGATGCGGTCGGCGCCCATTGGCTTTGGGTTGCGAGTCAACCGCAACATCTACGAAATTTGCCAGGCTGCGGGAATCAAAGACTTGAGCGGCAAGGTGTACGGGTCAAGAAACCCGCTCTCGGTGTCGCAGGGCTTCTTTGAGGCGTTGACCAAGCAGCGGTCGGTTGAGGACCTTGCCGCCAGCCGGGGCAAGAAGATTGTCGACTTGAAGAGGATCTACTACTCGCAGTAGATAGCCAAACACTCTTGTAAATAGTAAAGGTGTTTGCCCTGCATACGCTGGGTCGTGCGAGGTGCAGAAGTAGAGGCAAGAAAAGAACCAACCCATCAATTGCCAGGCATAAGCAAAAAGCGCTTCTGAGCTTTTTTTCTCTCTTCGTTCCAGTCTGGTTGGGATTTCCTATTGAGGGGAGATTGCTATTAGACGAAAGAGGGACAAGGATAACACCAGCCACCTTTTTGTATACCTGTCAACAGCACCAGCACACTTCCCTTATTCAGATCTCAGCTTACTGGAACCATGGTTGTGGACACCGCGTACTATGAGCTCTTGGGCATTGAGACGACGGCCACGTCGCTCGAGATCAAGAAGGCATACCGCAAAGCCGCCATCAGGTTGCACCCTGATAAGAACCCCGACGACCCCGGCGCCGCTGCCAAGTTCCAGGAGGTGGGCGAGGCGTACCAGGTGTTGAGCGACGAGGCGTTGCGGGCCAAGTACGACAAGTTTGGCAAGCAGGAGTCGATCCCCAGCCAAGGATTTGAAGACCCTGCCGAGTTCTTCACGATGATATTTGGCGGCGACGCGTTCAAGGACTGGATCGGCGAGTTGTCGTTGTTGCTGACCATGTCCAAGACGGCCGAGTTGTCGGGATACACCGACGAGGATGAGGGGAAAAAGAAGGAGGAGGAACATGAGCTGCAGGAGCTGCAGAAGCTGCAGGAGCTGCAGCAACAATCGCAAGGGGCAAGTGCGAGCCAGAACCACGCCAAACCCAGTGACAAGAACTTGTTATCGCACACACTGCACGACGAGGTGACGCACAAGAAGGAGGAGGAGAAGCGACGTGAGGAAGAGCTTGAGAAATTCAAGAATGAGGTTCGCTTGAAGATGCTCGAGACGCGAAAGGAGTTGACCAAGAAGTTGGTTGACAAGTTGTCGTTGTACACGGAGACTGACATGAAAGACGACGTGGCGGCGTCATTCAAGGCCAAGATTGGGTACGAGGCCGAGTCGTTGAAGATGGAGAGCTTTGGGTTGGAGATCTTGCACACCATTGGCGCCGTGTACAAGTCCAAGTCCAAGATCTTTCTCAAGAACCAAACATTCTTTGGGTGGGGCGGGCTCTGGTGGTCGGTCAAGGAGAAGGGAAAGGTGGTGTCGGACACGTTCCACACTGTTTCGGCCGCGTTGGACGCGCAACGGACGATGGAAGAGTACACCAAGATGCAGCAGGACAACGAGTACCACGCGCAGAAGGAGCTCGAGGAGGAGCAAGCGAGAAAGGATCAGGCCGACAAGGAGGTGAACAAGCTTGAAGAGGAGCTCAACAAGGTACAGCAGCAGAGAGAGCAGCAGAAGGAGCAGCAGAAGGAGCAGCAGAAGGAGCTGCAGAAGGAGCAGCAGAAGGAGGTCGTCCCTGAGAAGCACACTGCAGAGGAGTTGGCAGAGATGGAAAAGTACTTGATGGGCAAGGTGCTTGCGGCCGCGTGGAACGGGTCCAAGTTTGAGATTGTCAGCACCGTGCGTGGCGTCTGCGACGCTATTTTGGACGACAAGGATGTTCCCGTTGAGAAGCGGGTGGCGCAGGCCAAGGCCATGCGGTTGATTGGCGAGGTGTTTGTGGCCGTGACCCGAACCAAGGACGAGGCCGAGGAGGCGCGGGTGTTTGAGGAGTTGGTGGCCGAGGCCAGCAAGAAGCGCGAGAAGAAATCGCACAAGGGGGCTACAGCATCCACTGTGGATACTGCAAACGGCCCTGGCGCGGAGATACACGAGCTGCAGGCTATATAGACGGGCTGATATAGTGTGGAATGTAGTTTTATGAGGCATTTTGAACAGGCTAAAAGGGTCACAAAATGGGAGGAAGACAAAAAAATATCGAGCGCTCGAAATGCCGTGAGTGGCATCAATGCACTAAAATTTGCACTCAAGCCTCTCTCAGTGTCAAGTGCTTGTCAAATATAGGTACCTCTTCCTGAGACAGCACCGGTACCAGCACTAGCACCGACACTTTCCCAACCAATGAACAAATCAGCCTCCCTTGTGGAGTCCATCAGAAAAAGGTCGCACGAGTTGGACCCCTGCACCAATTCCAACTACCCCGAGTTCCAGGTCACGCACACCGCGTTGGACATGACTGTGTCGTTTGAGTCCAAGACCATCAGCGGCGCCGTGGTATACGACCTTGTTAACAAGGGCAATGCTGGTGCCGTGGTGTTGGACACGGCGGCGTTGGCAATCCATGGCGCCAAGGTCAACGGGGAGGCAGTCGAGTTTAGCGTGGGGTCCGCGATGCCCATCTACGGCTCGCCCTTGCGCATCCCATTACCACGCGCGACAACCACCGGCTCCTCGAGTAAAATACAGGTGGAAGTGGCGTTCACTACCACCGACAAGTGCACAGCCATCCAGTTCATCCAGGGCGAGACCGGGCCCTATGTGTTTTCCCAGTGCCAAGCCATCCACGCGCGGTCGTTGTTCCCCTGCTTCGACACGCCCGCGGTCAAATCACCCTACACGTTCACGGCGCACTCGCCTCTGGTATGTACCATGTCAGGAAGGCCACAAGATGCAATTTCCTCAGCTGGTGTCGAGGGTGTCTACCGGTTTGATCAACCCATTCCCATCCCCTCGTACTTGGTGTCCATCACCTCGGGCAACTTGAAAAAGGCGCCCATCGGCCCACGCTCTGATGTGTACTGCGAGGAGCCCAACTTACTCCAGTGCCAGTGGGAGTTTGAGAAGGACATGGAGAGTTTTATCCAGATCGCCGAGGCGCTTGTGTTTGATTATGAATGGGAGCGGTTCGACTCGTTGGTGTTGCCCAACTCGTTCCCCTACGGCGGCATGGAGATCCCCAACATGACCCAGTTGACGCCTACGTTGATCTGCGGCGACCGCACCCAGACCAAGGTGATGGCGCACGAGTTGGCGCACTCGTGGAGCGGTAACTTGGTCACCAACTGCTCGTGGGAGCACTTTTGGTTGAATGAGGGGTGGACCGTGTACTTGGAGCGCCGCATCTTGGGCGCAATTGCTGCCGCCGAGGCGCGGGTGGCGATGCGGGGTGAAGGTAGCACCACCACCGCCAGCAAGCGCGATCCTGCCGAGTACGGCGAGCAGGTGCGGCACTTCAACATGATTATCGGGTGGAACGCGTTGGTTGACACGTGCAACACTTTCGACCCCAGGTTCACCAAGTTGGTGTGGGACTTGGAGAATGGCGATCCTGACGATGCGTTCTCGCGGATCCCTTATGAAAAGGGGTTCAATTTCTTGTTCCACCTCGAGACCAAACTCGGCGGGCTTGCCGAGTTTGACCCGTTCATCAAGCACTACTTCAGCAAGTTCCGGTACGGCTCATTGGACACGGCCCAGTTTGTGGAAACGTTGTACAAGTTCTACGAGCCCAGGGGCAAGGCGGCGGTGTTGGATAGCGTCGACTGGGAAACGTGGTTGTTTACCTCGGGCTTGCCCGCGTACCCCAACTTTGACACCACGCTTGCTGACCAGGTGTACAACTTGGTCGACAAGTGGGTGACTCACGTCAAGGAGAATAAAGATGTGGCGGCTGCATTTGACGAGGACGACGTCAAGGACTTTGAAGGCGAGCAGGCGATGTTGTTCTTGGAGACGTTGACGGAAAAGTTCAAGACGATCGAGGTTTCTCCCGCGACAATCCGGAAGTTGCCGCAGATTTATCCAGCATACGCCGCCAGCAAGAACGGGGAGATCCTCGCGCGCTGGAACGAGTTGTTGATCATGTACGGCGAGTATGTGCCCGAAGACAAGCTCGTGGCCGACTTTGCCGCCTGGTTGGGCTCGGTGGGCCGCATGAAGTACGTGAGACCCGGGTACAAGTTGTTAAAGACCAGCCTCGGCCGCGACTTTGCCGTGGCCACGTTCCAGAAGTACGAGAACAACTACCACCCCATCTGCCGAACTATGGTCAAGAAAGACTTGGCCTTGGTGTAAGGTGGAGGTGGTTGTTCTGCGTCTTACTGTGGCTCAGGCAGAGGCAGAAATATGAGGCACAAAAAATGGCGTAAACTGTGTATGAGCCCCTAGGAGCCCCACGGCCCTGTGGCACCATAAATAGGGTTCAATTTTTCCTCACCTATTCCTTCACAAAGACACCAGCCTCTGTTCCCATGGAGTACGTGACGCACCTTGACAAGAAGGACCCATCTGTGGCCACGACCTCGGTGCACGGGTTGTCGTTCACGTACCCCGTGCAGTACTACGACTTTCATGTCTACTACTACGCGCACAATGCCGCGAGCTTGCGCGAAGCCACGGCGTTGCGGGAGAAGTTGGTGCACGATTTCCCCGAGGATGCGGCCAATGGCTCCATCATTGTCAAGAAACTCTACGACGAGAAGGTTATCGGCCCGCATGCGACACAGTTCTGGGAGGCCGACGTGCGCCGGCCCGAGGTGTTTGTCCGCGTGCTCAGCTGGTTCCAGTTGTACCACGGCTCCTTGTCGGTGTTGATCCACCCGCAGACGGGCGACGACGTGGAGGACCACACCGACCGAGCATTGTGGCTTGGCGACAAGTTGCCGCTCTTGCTCAACGTGTTTCCCCCTGACAGTGGCACCATCCCGGAATTCGGCGTCAAGGGGGGGAAGAAGATCAAGCCCGAGGACTTTGGTGATCATAAAACAATAGTCGACTAGGCCACATCTGCTGATGTGCCTCTACCCATTTGTTTCCACTCATGTAGTTGCGTTTATATATATAGATCAAACATACCCAGAGGCCATCACTTTCTTGATCCTCAGAAGCCAAGCTCCTTCTTGAACCGGTCCAACCGTTTTTGGTGGTCCTGGACAAACTTGATCACCTTTCTTCTGTTTTCGCGCAAAATGTCGTTGAAGCTGACGTCGATGGCATCCAACTTCATCAACTCCTTGAGCAACATCTCCTCAAAGTACTTGTACTTGTTCTCAGTCTCGTCCTGCGACAACGACTTGTAGCTCTCAATGTACTTGTCAATCTCGGGCACGTACTCGGTCTCAACAAAGTCCAATATCTGCTGTATCTCCTTGTTGGCCTTTTGCGCCTTGCTGAGTTTCTTCTTGCCCTTCTTGCCGTTGCCGGCGCCAGAAGAAGAGGTGGGGGTGGTGGGGGACGAGGCAGGCCCGCCCAACAACTTGCCAAACACAAACAAGGTCGTCAATGCCACCAACGTCAAGGTGACGGTGACGGGCGACACCTTGAACTCCTTGAACTCGGTCACGACATCATCAAAGGTGATGGACTTGACGTAGTCAATGTGTGGTTGTAAATCGTCGAACGACTGGGGAATACTTTCCTGGACCCAGTGGATGTATTCCTGGATCTCACTGCTCGAGGGTATCTTGTCCTTCAACTGATCCAACTGAGCCTGCACCTTGTCCATCATATAGAAACAGAAACCGTGGGTGGTGCTGGTGGGTGGGTGGTGCTGGTAGTGGGACCTTAATGTGTGATAGCAAACCAAAACAGTCTGTCTTTACCTTTTTTTTCTCTCCCTCGCTTTGGTTCTGTTGTGTCTTCTCGTTTGGCCTCATTTGTGCTACCACTTGAAATTGGGCGCAACACGCAGCTGAAGGGCTTCTGTTTAAGGTGAGTCGCACTTTGCACATGAAAAAGTAAGAGGAGGGCAGCTGGTGCTGCGTAAGAACAAGCAAATGTGAAGTGGTTTTGCTAGATAAAGAGCTCGCCGCTGACTATACGGGAAGGCTGCAAGTCGCCTACCTCCTTCGGCTTGGTGTGCTTATTTACCGGCGGCGGCACCTTTTTGTTCACGCTGTGCTTGAGGCCGGGAATGGCAGCGGGTGGCTTCGGCTCTGACTCCGGCTCCGGTTCCGGCTCCTGTCCAGCGCTCTTCTTCTGCACGCTCTTGGGCAACCGTCTCTTTGGCCCCCTGGCGCGCGTCTTGGACGCATGCGTGAGCCTTTCCTTACTGTCCTGGTCCTCTCTTTTGCTCTTGGCAGAGCTTGTTCTTGCCCTCTGCAAGGGTTGTCCCATTCGCTCAGGACCGCGTTGGGTGAAGCCGGCGGTGGGAAACGTGTTGGATTTCATTAGTATGGCGCCCAACTTCTTTTCAAACGACAACTCCTCGGGTGCCGCCAATGCCGGCTCGCTGGTGTTGACGTGTAGTCTCTTGGTGGGCTTTGGTAGAGCGGCAGACACTTTTATTGCGGGCACATCCTCGCTAGTCTTTTTCGGCGACGCAAGTTTCTTCAACTGCGACCGAAGTTCTAGCGCATCGCTTTCCTGGTAGCTGCTCAACGACGGCTTGGGCTTTGCCGGTTTCGGTGGTGCCTTGGCCACGATGGACTGGAACTTTGCCTGAAACTCGGGCGGTGCACTGTTGGACAAGAGTCGTGGTTTGGGTTTCGGCCTGGGCGCAAGTGCTGGTGCTGGTGTCGCTTCTGCTGCCGCTTTCATCTTTTCCACCTTGGCGGTATACTCAGATATGTCGGAAGTGGCCGGACTGGGAGACACGCTGCGCGAGGAGGTTGCGGTGGCGCTTGGTTGGTGGTAGCCCCTAGTCAAAAAATCTTGTTTATCGGGCGATACCGGCCGTATCTTGCTGAACCGCTCTTTGAATTCTGCCTCCTCTTTTGTTTCATAGGACTTGGCACTATTTTCTTGTAGATGCAGTGGCTTATTGAGCTTTTTGGGTGCAGCCGGCGGCTTTGCTGCTAGCTTTGCTGGTACACCGCTCGGCTTGTCGTTCTTGCTCACAGCACTATCTAGCCAGCTCTTGTGACCAACAGCCATGCCTGGCTTAGGAGCGAGCTTCGGTTTGGGCGGGCTCTGCGGCGTCGATGTCGTGCCCTTGGCGCTCGCCAATGACGATAACCAGTCGGCCTTGTGCGTGGGTTTGGGAGGCGACGGCTTGGTGGCAGCAACATGCGCCATATCTGTATTGTCAACCTTGGGCCGGGGCTTGGAAGGCAATGGCGGTGCTTGCTTCTCCTCTCGAGGGCCCCCTTTGATCAATTGTTCAATATCGCCAAAAGACCGGTATCCGCCGTTACCACCACTCGGCTTGCCGTCGTCACCGTGTTTTCTGGCATGTGCTACCGGCCTGTGTGCCACAATCTTAGCACGGGGCACCGATTTCCTTACCACCGGCGTAGACAAGTCGATGTCGACCTCCTGGTACTTGCGCATGGGCAATGGCGGCGGGTCATCACTGTTGGTGTCAGATCTTGCTGGTCGTTTCGGCTTTGGCGGGGCCTTGCTCTCATCATCATCAGCCCACGGACCCTTTGTTGGTCTGTTTCTGCTAAACTTTAGCTCGGGGATGTTGGTGTTGTACAGCGACCGCGGGGTTGGAGTCTCTGTCTTTACGGGTGACGTGCTCGACAGCCGCTGCAATTCGTCGATGCTGCGCTGGAGCGAGCGCTGGCGCTGCTCGTCCTCGCGCAACCTCTCCTGCGAGAGCTTGGACAAGGACGATAAAAAGTCATCGACCTTTTTGCTGGAGGGAGAAACGTCAGCCATGACGGGCGGGTAAGAATGCTGCTGGACCAGAGGGCTGGTATTTTGTCGAAATAGCGATTATCGATTTTTTCTGTCGAGACAAGGATTGTGATATGACGCTGTCGTAGGGCGAAATGTGTGTGCTAAGGCTTCTGCTAGTGTGCCGAGCACACACATTGCGCTTCAACAGGCGGTGGCACCGGACAAGCGTGGCCCAATGCATGGTGGCATGTTGTCAATGAGGCAGCAAATGTTGTCGCCACATGGTGTCTTGGAGTGGGCGAGGGTGGGTATCCGGGGAAAAACATTTCCTCATCCCACACCTCTTGCTTCCCCCTGCTGCGGCCCATTAGCCTTGTTGCACAGTGGTGCTCCTCTTCATCCACGCAGCCGCCCTTTCCGCAAGGAGATGCCGACAAAGCAGATGCCCGGGAGCTTACAGCGGTAGCGGAAGGTGGAAAGGCACGTTTGCGACAATGCAAGTGACTATTTGCATAGTAGAACGGCCACACTTTCCCCAGGAGGCTGATGTAGAGTAAGCCATGGCGAGGCCACTCGCTCGGGAAACAAACATGTAATTACACTTTGCCACACTCAAATTGCGCACAAGCGCTCAATTCACAGCAACGAGTGCCTACGCCACCCACCTGTCCTGGGTAATTCGGGTTTTCTTGGCTCTGGCTCTCTCCACTCCGGGTCATTGGTTAATCCGAGGCGCTCAGGTGGGTTCCGCAATAACGGAGCGGCCGTATCTGCAAAGACCCACCCCACGCTCCACTCCATCCATTGCGCCTCCCCTTGCTTTCTGCCCTTCCCCTCTCCCCTCCCCCACTCCACTGGACACACTGCCCTCGAGGTCCGCATTCTTCCCGCAGACTTTCCGCATGAAGCTTTCTCATACATACTCCCCCGCTCCACACCCACTTTTGTGGAACAGTTGCACCAATAACAGAAAAGAGTGGACCGCCTTTCACCCTTGCTCATTATGCAGAAAATCTTCACCCTCTCCTTACGGTACCCTATTGTCCTGCTCCTTGATTTTTCTATTGTTCCGAGGAACAAACCAGTGGAGTGCATCGAGACAAGAGGTGGTGGTCGCCCCACGGCACCAAGTGAGATCCCGCCCAACAAGTGTGTGCTCCTGGGAAGGAGTAGAGGACAGTGTCAGCTCTGCCCAACCCCACGACACTGCCGATCGTTAACCGGCGTTTGCATGTGGGCTGCTGCGCATGAAGGTGAAAACCTTTTCCTCCTATTGTGGCCTATTTCAAGTTTTTTGGGGGTTTGTTTCACCCATCACCCCACATTATTGTTTCTTCTGGAACAATAGCAACTCCACGGAATAATTTGCTGCCCACAATTATTCCGAGCGGCCCAAAAAATTGTGCCGTAGCTTTTGACGACAACCAATGAGGTTAATCCATATAGGGGGAAAGGAAAAGTGGGGCAGGGCAATTAATAAGAATAATGCATGAGTAATAACCACTGCTTCCGGTGGACAAACCCATTCCGGCAGCAGGCGCGGTTACAAAGAGATGGGCCAATAAGTCAGCAAGGGGGAAGGAGCCAGGGGGAGGGAGCCAGGGGGGAGGAAGAGTCAGGGAGAAGAGCAACCAGCCCAAAATTCGACTATAAATAGGCCCTCCACGAGCCCTCTCAGTTTCCTCGCCTCCCTCTCTTCATTACCACCTTCTCCACCATGAGGTTTTTGAAAGCTGCTGTTTTAGGTTTGTGCCTGGCGCCCTTTATCCACGCGGCACCAGCCCTGTCCTCCTCCGACTCCTCGTCGCAGGAAGATGCCCAGCCCACGGTGCCCACCGAGCTTACTCTCGGTGTCAAGCAGGTGCCCAACATTCTCAACGACACCGCTGTTGACGCCAATGTCGCCGCCAAGGGGTATTCGTTGGTGAATGTCACCTCCACTGGTCGCGGCTTGACTGGGATCTTGAAGCTCAAGGAGGCCACCAACATCTACGGCTACGACTTCGACTACTTGAACTTATCAGTTGAGTATCAGGCCAGCAACCGGTTGAATGTGCACATCGAGCCCGTGGACTTGGCTGACGTATTCATCTTGTCCGAGGACATTGTTCCCAAGCCCCATGCCGAGAACAACGCCACCACCTTTGACTTTGGCAAGTCCGATTTGGTGTTTGAGTACGACACTGAGAACTTTGGCTTTTCCGTGATTCGCAGTTCCACGGGCGAGACCTTGTTTTCGACCAAGGGCAACCCCTTAGTGTTCTCAAACCAGTTTGTCCAGTTCAACACGTCGTTACCTCAGGGCCACGCCATCACCGGCTTGGGCGAGTCCATCCACGGGTCGTTGAACGAACCCGGTGTGGTCAAGACCTTGTACGCCAACGATGTAGGCGACCCCGTCGACGGTAACATCTACGGCGTGCACCCTGTGTACTACGACCAGCGCTACGACACCAACACCACCCACGGCGTGTACTGGAGAACCTCGGCCGCGCAGGAAATCGTCGTTGGCGAGACCTCATTGACGTGGCGCGCTCTCTCGGGGGTCATTGACTTGTACTTTTTCAGCGGCCCCGACCCCAAGGATGTTATCCAGCAGTACGTATCCGAGATTGGCTTGCCCGCGATGCAACCCTACTGGGCGTTGGGCTATCACCAGTGCCGGTGGGGCTACGACACTATTGACGCGTTAAAGGATGTGGTTACCAACTTTAAGAAGTTCAACATCCCCTTGGAGACGATATGGTCCGACATTGACTACATGGACTCGTACAAGGACTTCACCAACGACCCTTACCGGTTCCCCTTGGACGAGTACCGCGGCTTTTTGGACGAGTTGCATAACAACAGTCAGCACTACGTGCCCATCTTTGACGCCGCCATCTACGTACCCAACCCCAACAACGCCACCGATAACGACTACAAGCCGTTCCACTTGGGTAACGAGTCGGACGTGTTCTTGAAGAACCCCGATGGGTCGTTGTACATTGGCGCCGTGTGGCCCGGGTACACCGTGTTCCCGGACTTTTTGAGCAACAACACCCAGGACTACTGGAACGAGTTGTTTGAGGAGTGGCACGACCGCTTGCCCTTTGACGGCATCTGGGCCGACATGAACGAGGTGAGCTCGTTCTGCGTCGGGTCCTGTGGCAGCGGCAAGTACTTTGACAACCCCGTGCACCCACCCTTTGCCGTGGGCAACGCCCCCACGAGCTATCCCGCCAACTTTAACGTCACCAACTCTACTGAGTGGAAGTCTTTGACCGCGTCGCTTGCGAGTGTGTCCAGTGCCGAGGCCGCCACTGCCTCTTCCTCGGTGTCTTCTGCCTCCTCGTCCACCTCCATCGACTCGAAGAACACGTTGGCTCCGGGTAAGGGCAACATCAACTACCCGCCATACGCCATCAACAACATACAGGGCGACTCTGATCTTGCCACGCACGCCGTGTCCCCTAACGCCACGCACGCCGACGGCACCGTTGAGTACGACGTGCACAACCTCTACGGGTACACCCAGGAGAAGGCCATCCACGCGGCGTTGATGAACATCAACCCCGACAAGAGACCCTTCATCATTGGCCGCTCGTCCTTCCCCGGGTCCGGCCACTATATGGGCCACTGGGGCGGCGACAACTCGGCCGACTACTACATGATGTACTTTTCCATCCCCCAGGCGTTCTCCATGGGATTGTCCGGTTTGCCCTTCTTTGGCGTGGACGTGTGCGGGTTCAACGGCAACACCGACGCCGAGTTGTGCTCAAGATGGATGCAGTTGGGCTCGTTCTTCCCCTTCTACAGAAACCACAACGTGTTGGGCGCCATCTCACAGGAACCGTACGTGTGGGAGTCCGTCATGGATGCCACCAAGACGTCGATGCACGTGCGGTACTTGTTGTTGCCCTACTACTACACCTTGTTGCAGGAGTCGCACGTGTCCGGATTGCCCATCTTGCGCTCGTTCATGTGGCAGTTCCCCTACGACAAGGACTTGGCGGGCGTCGACAACCAATTCTTTGTCGGCGACGCCTTAGTGGTGACCCCCGTGTTGGAGCCCGGCGTGAACCACACAAAGGGCGTGTTCCCCGGCGATGATGCAGTATACTACGACTTCTACACGTTTGAGAAGCAGAACTTCACCGCCGGCAAGAACGAGACTTTGGACGCACCCTTGGGCCACATCCCCGTGCACATCAAGGGCGGGCACGTGATTCCTACCCAGGAGCCAGGGTACACCGTCGCCGAGTCGAGAGAGAACCCCTTTGGCTTGCTTGTGGCCTTGGACAACCAGGGCAACGCCAGCGGCAAGTTGTACCTCGACGATGGCGAGTCCGTGGATGTGGAGGAGTCGTTGTACGTGGACTTTGTGGCCAGCAAGAAGAGCTTGGTGGTGTCGCCATTTGGCGAGTACAACGCCTCGCAGCCCTTGGCCAATATCACCATCTTGGGTGTGGACAAGAAGCCCGGTAACGTCTCGTTCGGCGGCCAGGGCGTCGACTTTGGCTACGCCAACGGCACCGTTTTCCTCACCCACTTGGACAAGTATACCCAAGACGGCGCTTTTGCCAAGGAGTTTGAAGTCAAGTGGTAAGCACACTGTGGACTGACCCCGCCTTCTTTGTTTGTTTCTTTATCGCAGCCTTTTATAGTAACAATGTTTTCTTGTATTGTGTGGAGACTTTTGTCAAGCCTATTTTTGGTGTGTGTATTTTTTTTCGATGAGGCGCGCATCTCCAGAGGTAACCACCATCACCATAGCCAGCACCACCACAGACAATCCCCATGTCATTCTCATTTGGGTTTACCAAGGACGACTTCAGCGACGATGAGCTAGATGAAACGGTAGTTGAGCACACCCATGCCTCCCAACAGGCAGCGCCGCTTAGCTCGGCTCTCGACAGGCTCGTGGTGCCACCCGAGCACGCGCCACGGGTCCACACGCTTGATGCCATACTAGCGACGCTCGTCAACGTGCGCGTGACGTTTTCCAAACACACAACGCCGCAGGGCAACATTGTCTACCGGCGCGAGCTCTTTGACGTCAAGCACCAGATCATGTCGGAAGACGACAGCGCCACCACCTTGACCAGCCTTCTCATTGACGACAACAACAACGACTTGCAGAAGAACGTGTACGAGGGTGGGTTCAAGAGCTGGGAGTGCTCCTACGATACCGTGGATACGTTTGCGGCGGCAACCACCAGCAAGCTCAGCTCACACAAGTCGGTTCTTGAGTTGGGGTGCGGTACGGCCTTGCCCTCCTGCTTTTTGTTGATACGGAAGTTCGGTGCCAAGGACAACGCTCCCTTAAAGCTTGTGTTGTCGGACTTCAACTACGACGTGTTGCGGCTTGTGACCGTGCCCAACTTGGTAATCCACTGGGCGTCCACTTTGCCGGTGGAGCAGTTGCACGCCTTGATCACCACCGAAGAAAACCCTAGCTTCAGCAACGACGAGGTGTTGTTCACGCCGGCGTTGTTGGCCGAGTTCGGCCGTAGCTTGCGCCAGCTTCACACAGAGCTCAAGTTTGTTTCCGGCGCGTGGGGGCCGCAGTTCAACGAGTTGGTGCGGCAAGACAATGTCGACTTCATCATCAGCTCCGAGACGATATACTCGCCCGAGACGCTCCCCGTGGTTGCCGAGTCCATCAAGGAGATCTTGAGCGGGTCCAGCACAAGTGTGTCCTCCGCGTTGGTGGCGGCGAAGAACATCTACTTTGGCGTGGGCGGGTCTACCATCGAGTTCTTGGACTACTTCAAGAGGATAACGGGTCCGGAGTTTGGCGTGGAGGTGGAGGGGATTGCCGACGCCAAGTTGAAGCGGTCGTTGATAACCATCATATATAGGAAGTAGGAACAACAGCCATTAGGGCTGGTTTGCATTAATAGGCAAAGAGAGAGAAGAACAGATGGAGGAGACGCGCCAATCCTGTTTCCCGCCGGTATTGCAAAATGAGCTGATTCTCCCAAAACGCACGACCTTTTTCTTTTCGCTGTGGGAGATTCTCGCTTTCCAATAGCAGCGAAGGGAAATGAGAGAATGAGAAGAACGAAAAAAAAGAACCAACTTCTCTTACATCCCAGCACCAACAACCCAGCAACAAGAGAGGTATGTACAAGCATGAGAACCACGGTGTATGAAACATGGCTAGTGTACTGTGACGTGGTGATGGGAAAGACGCAGATGTGAACACGGCCTATCCTTTGAACCACTTTTAGGAAACGACTATACACGCATGCACTGTTGAGCGAGAGAACCATTGGAGCTGGAAGACGCCAAGAGCATCAGGGATGGGAGCCGCCAAGGGCAGTGAGGGGATAGGATGAGCGGGAGTAAGCTGCTGGTACCAGCAATTACCTTGACATCCACATATGTCCTAACTGAACGGTGCCATTGCGAGTCTGTTCTTGACAGAGAGCTTTCCCTGCTTGCCTACTCAACGGTGCAAAAGAGCTTGTCCGAGGCAGTGCTGCAGGCATCACACCCTGTGGTGTTCCTCCTGCTGTGCACCACACTCCTTTCCCGCCTTCCTTTGCGTGGCATTCAAAGGCCGTCCTTGTTGTGCCTTGGGCACCCAAGGTCGTCCCTTGCCCAATTCTCCCCTGCTCTCCCAGCCAATCAAAAATTCCACTAATGTCTTTTTCTCTCTCCCCTCACAAGAAAAAGGAGGACACGAAGAGAGAAGCAGAAGGAGACAGTACAAGCGTGTGCATGCAAAGCCCATAATCTCCCTTGCCCATCGCGCCGCCATATATATTACACACGCTGTCATTGCCATTGTTATTGTCATTGCCATTGCCATTGCCATTGCCATTGCTCACCCCACTCACCGCCCGAACCAATACTAACAATTCTCTCCCTTTTTCTAGATACAATGTTTGTCAGATCCTTGCAAAGAACGGCCATCAGATACAACAGCACTGTTGCCAAGTCTGCCCCCAGAGCCTTGTCGAACGCGTACGTGGGCAAGTTGGAGGCCAGATGGACCCAGCTCCCCAAGGAGGACCAGAACACCATAATCGAGGAGTTGAAGGCCAGAATGGAGTTGCCATGGCAGCAGTTGACCAACGAGGAGAAGAAGGCTGCGTACTACATTTCGTTTGGCGAGTGGGGTCCAAGGGCGCCCATCTACGGCCCCGGTGACAAGGAAAAGATCTGGTACGGTGTTCTTGGTGGCATTGCTCTTGCCGTTGTCCTCTTTGCCGGCGTGAGATCGTTGGCGGCGCCAGCGCCACACACCATGAACAGAGAGTGGCAGGAGGCTTCGGACGAGTACTTGAAGTCCAAGAACGCCAACCCATTCACTGGTTACTCTCAGGTGCAGTAAGTGGGCGGCGGCAACAACAACCAGTACAACCAGTACAACCATCACTACTACTATTCCTCGACCCACCTATTATCCCCGTCTGCTCCCGCCATGGCGCAAGAACACAATCACAAGAACACTTCAGCACTTCAACACAGTACACCACTACACACAAACAACTACGACAGCCCTGCAGTGTTTATCCTTTTGAAAAGCGATGGGGACTACGGCCGCCCCTGCTTGTGTCATGTGAAGCATTAAATACTCATTTTGTTATACGTATACGTCTAGCTACCTTTTTATGTCAATACAAATTATTGGAAACAATGGGAGACCAGTAGGAAGGCGACGAGAAAGTGGTTGTGTATATATATGTCCGTATTTACCCTATCTGTATGGGGCGTCGGCGTCGATACAGTACTGCAACTCCTGTTCCCACTTGTCCCCGTTCTCCAACAACTTTTCCTTGTTGTACAACAACTCCTCTCTGGTAGCAGTCGAGTACTCGACGTTGGGCGACTCGACGATGGCGTCCACGGGACACGATTCCTGGCAGTACCCACAGTAGATGCATTTCGTCATGTCAATATCGTACTTGTACGTTCTTCTCAGCCCATCCACGCGCTCCTCGGCCTCGATGGTGATGGCCTGCGCCGGGCAGATTGCCTCGCACAACTTGCACGCAATACACCGCTCCTCGCCCGAGGGATACCTTCTCAACGCGTGCTCGCCTCTGAACCGGGGGGAAATGGGGCCCTTTTCAAACGGGTAATAAATAGTGTAAGGCGACCGGAAGAACATCTCGAGACAGATGTACATCCCCCTGGCGATTTCCGAGAGGAAGAAGTACTTAGTGGCCTTCGACAACGCCGACTCGTGCGACTCTTCCCACGTCGCGGGTCTCGCCTGTCTGAACCCCTTGGGCCACGCCGCCTGCGTCGAGCCGCCCGTGGGCAAGTATTCCGTGGTCTCAAACGCGGCCGCAGGCTTGAACACCCGGGCGGATGTGGACAACAACCGCGAATTTATCGTGGCCGGTCTGAGTAGCGTTTGTCTAAACATGTCTTGGGGGAGGGGGAGCGCTATGTCTGGCGGATATGCAAGGGATGGTACAACAAGCAGATAAGTGCGAGTGGTGGTTGGTGTGAAGGCTGGTGTTGATGATCGCTTGGGGCCCCAAAGCAATTTTTTCCCACTGTTCTTCGTTTTCTTCTAAAGAGGAAGAAGTAAGAAAATAAAATCCTGCTCTAATTGGCTGCAGTCGTTTTGTATTGTGTGGAGAGAGAAGGGGGGCGGGTAGTGCGCTGCACAAGTATGCGTATATACAAAGTACAGTCGTTTTATTCTTTGGCCATACCACGGGCCGGAATTCTCCATACTAACCGGAAATAGTATTCATACCAGCAAAGAAGATATGTTCATACAATGGGCAGGATATGTTCGTACCATGGGCAGGATATGGTAGTAGGTACGGTGCCCTGCCCCCTTGGCAAATGTGCAGACTTGGATCTTATGCCCCCACTCCAGCCAGAACGTGGTGGCGCGTGTTTGCTTAAAATGGCTGCTTCTCCAGG
Organism: Zhuliangozyma boniae; assembly: GCA_002094185.1. Lineage (NCBI taxonomy): Eukaryota > Fungi > Ascomycota > Pichiomycetes > Serinales > Debaryomycetaceae > Zhuliangozyma > Zhuliangozyma boniae. Next base: position 89,510 of record MXQC01000047.1, read on the forward strand.
CACAGGGCCACGTACTGGCTGGCGCGTCGACAGAACCCACTTCACGCCCGAGAGCCATCTGCTCGCCCTCCGACTTGATCCTGTTCCCTAGGCCGTCTACATATTCGTTGGCACCTGTTTGCATTCCAGAGCTCATCATGTGCCACGTTCACACATATTAAGAAGTAATCACATAGAGCGCTTCTGCGCAAAGTCTCACGCGAAGAAAGGCTGCGCTCCCATCCAATTCTTACAAGCCCAGCTTCCTGCCAAAACCACGGGGGCATGTGTAGCGACACTTAACGTCTTCAGCATGGGTAACGTGTTTCTGCTTTTCTTCGTCAGCAGATGAGGTGGCCGGCTGGTGTGAGCATTGCGCGCCCGTAGTATGAACATATCCTGCCCGTGATTTGAAACATTCGGCTTCTGCAGTGTGAATACTATTTCCTCTTTGGTATGGAGAATTCCGGCCCGTGGTATGGCCAAAGAATAAAACGACTGTACTTTGTATATATACATATACAGTACCGCTATATAGCATCTATTATATTTACCACCTTGCACCGAGCAAGACGGCGTTGGGGTCGGTTGGTTTCTCCACCGCGTTAAAGTGCGTCTTGTAGAGCCGGTCTTGCGACATCCCCAGCTGGGACTCAAAGTTGTGGCTCCAGGCAACAAATGTAGTGATCTCGTCGTGGTGCGTGCTTATATCAAACATGGGCACGTCGTTATAGTTGCATAACACATCGCTAACCCAGTCTTTTTCAGTAACACTCGCAGGGGCGCTGATCTGGCCACCGCCGTTGATGCATCCGCTGGGACACGCCATGATCTCCACATAGTCGCACTTGGACGCATCCGCCACGTCCTCTTCCACAAAAGGAGCAGCTACGCCGTTACCCCCCTGCTTGCCCATTCTTGCGCGACGGCGCGCGGCCAAAGGGTTGCTCTTAATTCTGGAAGAAGATCCTGCCACCCCCGGCTTCAACTTGCGCACCAAGTTCTGGATGTTCCTGAACCCATTGACAATCGCCGACGACGCCACCTTCTGGCCCTGGTAGAGCAACCGCATCTCGTACACATCCGAGTTGCGCCCAGGCACAACCTTCATCTCAAATTGGTGCTCCTCATGGGCCCTGTGCGACACTAAGTAGTCTTGGTACATCCGCAAGTAGGTGAACGCGTACCCGCCGCTGGCCGAACCTGGGTCGTTGGACCACGAGCACTCGAGGAACGGCCAGTTGGTGGGAGCAGCGCGGCGGTATTCCTCAAGCATCAGCGCTGGGGTGGTGTTTTTTTCACCGCCCATGATCTGCTTGACATTTGGCGGCGTGAGGGTGTACTGCGGGTGCTGTTCCAACAATGCCACCAACTCCTTCGGCGTGAGCACGCAGTCAACGTCCGGGGTGGTGTCGCCAAACACTTCAGGTCTGGCGCTTTCCAACTTCTTGTCAAAACAGGGCATCACCGATAAGTGGTAGATCCTGTCCCTTGTCACGCCCAACTCGTCGCTCGCGAGCGTCTTGAGCAAGCACCCCGTGATCTGCTGTGGCGATTTCACGGTGGACACGCGCGGCAACACGTAGGGATGCGTCTTTTCGGCATATAAAACCCACCCGGGACAAATAGACGATAGTATAGGGCCCAGCCCTAGGCCCGGCCCATGACCCGATCCACTGCCCTGTTGTTGTTCCTCCTCCTTTTTCCTTATTAGCTGGCCCGATTCCTGGATCAACGAGAGCTTGCGGCCCAAGGACGTGCCCACAATGTACTTGAACCCCATCTGGTGGATAAATACGTTGATGAGGAGCCGGTCCATCTCGGCCACCGTCACGTTATACGCCGTAGCCAACGATGCGCGTGCTTGCTGCGACACCGACACCACAAACGCTTTGTGCTGGTGCTGTTCCTGCAACGCCCGTACCAACTCCTCGTGCGAATGCTGCGCCACAAGCACTTCTTCGGCCGACGTGATGCACCCGGAACATGCGAGACAGTCGGCGAGAGAGATCTGTGCTGGAGAAAGGTTCTTGAGTTTGCCGTCGATCTTGGATATCTCTAGCGGGTTGCCCTGGGCATCAATCTGTATTTCCACTTCACCTGCACCGCCGTCCTCACTGTTCTTTGTAGCAGTGTTCTGCACGGGTTTGATACACGCCACCCCGGGCGATATAAAGTCGTTGAGGTCATCGGCGGATAGTATAGCGCTCATGAGATGTATCGAATGAGATGGAGTTGATTAGTAACAGCTTCATTTTTTTGCGCTCTTTCACTTTATATCTTTTCTTCTGGCTTAGTCATACTTTGAGAGTGTGTGTGATACACGATAAGGTACAAAAGAGTAGGTAAAGAGCGGCTAGTCTACGCCTGGTGCTGCTGGGTGGTTTCCCCCTCGTCGCTCATGTCGCCCAACTCAAACTCGTTCACGTCGGCAGCGATATAGTCGCGCCCGCTCAACTCGCCGTTCTCGTTATACCCCACCAACTTCAAGTACAACGCGAGCAACAACTGGATCCACAAAAAGATGAGGAACGCCCCGCCGGAAACCACCATCACGTACGCCGAGTGGTCCGAGCCCAAGTCATGTACGAGCTGCAACTGTTCCTCGGTGGCGCCCATAAACATGACCCCCGAGAGCGTCAAGCAAAAGAGCGGGAAGAACTGGAAGTTCAACACGCGGCCCGATTCGCTGCAGGCGCGGCCATGCAAGAGGAACGAAATCTCAATGATGCGCGCCATGCCCGCGCCCATCAATGCAATCCCAAACACCGCGTGTACTTTGGTGGAGATCACCAAGTGCTGCGTGTGCTCCGACATCGACCACCCTGTGAAGATCAACAACAACGAGGGCACAAACGACCGCCGCCCACCGCGCGACAAGTACATTCCAAGCAAGCCGCCGCACCACCAGATGATTCCCATGGCCGTGTGCTGGTAGTCTCCCATGTTCCACGCCTCGCGGCCCCACCGGTGCTCGGTAAAGGTGTTGACGATGCCCCAGAGCATCATCACGGTGGAGTCGTACATCTCCTGGGAGGTGGTGGTGTCAACCGAGCTAGCTCCCGAGCCCGTTCCCCCGTGGATTAGCTGGTGCTTGCGGATCCAGGGCACCACCAACACCACGGAGAGGATGAACGAGTACACCACGAATGCGGAGCCCATGATGCCGTGGGCAATGCACTGGCCCGTGTGGATGCCGTAGCAGAAACCAAAAAGCGCCACTGGTGCCATGCACACGCGCACCCACCCCACCAACACCAGCATAAACGACAAGCTCTTGTAGATTTTGTAGCTCCAGCCGTGTTCACTGCGCGTCTTGGCGAGGTGCGGGTAGAACCGGTTAATCACGGCGTTGGACCCGTTGATAAACGTGCCCATGAAAACAGTTGCCGCCAACAACACCGACAAGAACCAGCTTGTTCCCTTGGATGTGCGGTTCTCGTGACCCTCGGGATCGGGGAAGGCCAAGAACATACTCTCGATAATGGAATATCCCATCGACACGTACTGTAACGCTAACGACAAGTGGAGTCGGTTGGCAAAAGCAAATACGGTGCTAAGCGAGGGCACGAGGAGAAGGAGCGCGAGGGAGAGGATCCAGTGGAAGGTCTTTGATCCCGCGTTGATGGGGTGGAACTCGGGCCGCTCGTCCATATCCATGTCCGTATCGGCCGAAACTCGGGCAAATAGTGCGACAAGCGCAGCAACAAGCAGTAGTGTGCACCTCATGGTAGGCAGGATAGTGCTTCGTTTCTTGGTGAGGGGTGGTGCTTCTTTTCTTGGTGAGGGATGGTGTTTCTTCTCTTGGTGTTTCTTCTCTTGGTGTTTCTTCTCTTGGTGTTTCTTCTCTTGGTGGTGCCCTGCTATTCGCTTTTAGACATGTCCTTTTTTCGGCTATTATGGAAGCGCGTTGTTCGTTCAGAAGCAGAACCTAGAATCATGCCATAAGGTGACGGATGCCAGACGCACCATGCTGCCTAACCCTCCGGGTGCACGCGTCTTCATAGAAGCGGTGGAGGGGTGGTTATACACTTTTCTATTATTTGCAGCAGATCGCCAGAAGGAGTAGGCATGCGCGTTGCTGCACGAGGGTTCTGGTTGCACCAATACCACATGCCAAGAAACACAACCTATTTGGAGAAAGTGTAGAGACGGCGCCAGCTACATGATTTGGCAACTCAACGTCAGTGCAACATATGTGTATCAGCGTTAGGAGTAGATACAAACTGGACAAGAGGCACCGATCCAGGGAGGCTACATGGTGGTCTGCCGGAGTGATCCCCACGAACAAATGACAGTTGGGGTACTGGTCATCTGGTCGGGGTCTACTACTGTCTGTCCCTGATATGCGCCGTCCCCTCTGCTGATCCTGGGTGGTTCCTTGGCCCATTTCAGTGCTGCGGTCGCCTTGGCCCCAAGTGAGTGCAACACACGCCGCCTTTCTGTGTTTACATTTTTCCGCGTAATCTGCAATACCAAAAGTGAACAGCACAAGCAAAAAAATTTCTAAACTAGGAGTGAAGATTCCGTTCAACAGCGCCCCCTTCCCTCCCCCCCCCACCAAGAGATACCACTAGGGACAGCCACGACTACCACCATCCACATCTTCAGTTTGTTTTCCCATGTTACCGGTGAGAATACTTCTTCTCGTGTTGGGTTACTTGTTGTCCCACACGCACCAGCTGGAGATCCCGGCACGGGACTATGACCAGAACAACTACTTTCTCGTGGAGCTCAACACCACCGCCAGCCAGAAACCGTTGATGGACTTTATACACAGGTACAGGGGCACGTTCAAATACGAGCACCAGTTGGCGGTGGACAACCACTATGTTTTTAGCATCGACAAGCAGCACCCGCACAACGCGTTTTTGGGCAACCACAACTCCAATAACTGCAACCACATGAAACGGAGCCCCGGGTTTGAGGACGACTACGACGAGTTGGTGACCACGCCGCAGTTACGTTCGATCCACATGCTCCCACCCAAGAGGCTTGAGAAGAGGGCGCCTGTGCCTGTGGATCACCGCCCCTTGGTCGTAGAAAGGGAAGACAAGCAGGGTGCTGATGGTAAGCAGTCAGCATCTGACGCTGCCCACCAGAGGCTCGCACAGGTGGCGTCCAAGTTGGAGATCCACGACCCCGAGTTTGTGTCGCAGTGGCACTTGATCAACACGTTTTTCCCCGGCCACGACGTCAACGCCACTGGTCTCTGGCTCGAGGACGTTCTTGGCCAGGGCATAGTTACTGCTATTGTCGATGATGGTCTTGACGCCGAGTCCGAGGACTTGAAGGACAATTTTAATGCCAAGGGGTCGTGGGACTACAACGACAACACGGCTTTGCCGCTTCCCCGGTTGTTTGACGACTACCACGGCACGCGGTGTGCCGGGGAGATTGCTGCTGTCAAGAACGATGCGTGTGGCGTGGGCGTGGCGTACAAGTCGCAAGTGGCGGGGATCCGGATCCTCAGCGGCTCCATCACCGCGGCAGAGGAGGCGCTGTCATTGATATACGGGTTGGATACCAACGACATTTACTCGTGCTCGTGGGGCCCCACCGACAATGGCAGGACTCTTTCGGAGCCAGACCTCGTGGTGAAGCAGGCGATTGTGAAGGGCGTTCTCGAAGGCCGGGACAAGAAGGGTGCGGTGTATGTGTTTGCCCTGGGAAACGGGGGCCGGTTTGGTGACTCGTGCAACATGGACGGGTACACGAACTCGATCTACTCCATCACTGTGGGCGCCATCGACTACCAAGGCCAGCACCCGGCATACTCCGAGGCGTGCTCGGCGGTGATGGTGGTAACATACTCCTCGGGATCCGGGGAACATATCCACACCACGGACATTAAGAAGAAGTGCACGGCGTCGCACGGGGGCACGTCGGCCGCAGCGCCGTTGGCGAGCGGGATTTACTCGTTGGTGCTATCAGCAAACCCCAACCTTACGTGGCGCGACGTGCAGTGGATCAACGTGATGTCAGCCTCTCCCGTGAACGAAGACGATGGGGATTACCAGGTGACGGCGTTGAGCCGGAAGTACTCGCACCGGTACGGGTACGGGAAAACCGACGCGTACCGGATGGTGCAGTTTGCCAAGACGTGGAAGAACGTGAAGCCGCAGGCGTGGTACTATGCCGATGTCAAGGAGGTGAATGAGCAGATCTCCACCGATGAGGGAGCGGGGGCCAAGTCTGGTACTGGTGCTGGCTCTGCCGCTGGTTCCGGTCGCAGAGACGGTAACAGCAAGGTCATCACATCCTCCTTGAAGTTGACCCCTGACGACTTGAAGCTCATGAACCTTGAGCGCGTGGAGCACGTCACCGTCAAGGTGAACATCGAGGCCAACTACCGCGGTCGCGTGGGCATGCGGCTCATATCGCCGCACGGCGTTGTTTCCGACTTGGCCACGTTCCGGCCCAATGACGGCAGTCACAGCGGGTTCAGGGACTGGACGTTCATGTCGGTGGCGCACTGGGGCGAAACGGGGATTGGTGAGTGGAAGGTGGAGGTGTTTTATGATGACTCGAGGGGCGATAAGGTGGAAGTCAAGTTCCACAACTGGCAGTTGATGTTGTTTGGCGAGTCCATTGACGCCAACAAAGCAGAGAAGTTTGACTTGACCACGGACTATGCGGCTAAAAGACGCGAGATGGAGAAGAACAAGCAAGAGGCTGATGGTGGCAACAGGAGCAGCAGCAGTGAAGCTGCGGTTGTCACGAGCAGTGAGCAAGTGGTGCAAAGCTCAGGAGAGGTGGCTGTGACAAGCAGTGTGGATGAAGTAACCTCGTCCATGGTGGAATCCCCATCTGATGCTGCGTCTTCTGAAGTTGGCTCCGCCAAGCCCTCGAATGACCCCGAGGCCGGCCATAACGATGAGGAAGAAGAAGGCGAGGGCGAGGGCAACGGTAGCGATAGCGACGCTAACGAGGACGGCACGGGCAAGCACTACTCTTCCGACCACATGGGCCAGTACTTTATGGCGCTTGCCGCTGTGGGATTTGTGGTTTTGATTGTGTTTATGCGGTTCCACAAGACACCCGGCATGGGCCGCCGCAGACGGAGACGCGACGAGTACGAGTTTGACATTATCCCCGGCGAAGACTATACGGACTCCGAAGAGGATTCGATGGACTTGGGCGGGCGCAACGACGAGCGGTTGTATGATCAGGGTGATGATGAGGCACGCAACCGGTTGTTTGACGAGTTTAACGCGGAGAGTTTGCCCGGGTACGAGGAAGAAGGCGGCGGCGATATGTTCAAGATTGGCGGCGAGGACGATGAAGAAGGTGAAGGGACATCGACTGTGGGGGACAAGACGCAACCGCAGCAAAGTGGAAGCAGTAGTACTGCCGACTCCAAGGAGACCAGTGCCAAGGATACTGGTGCTATGGATAGTGCTCCACAGGATGCTGATACCAAGGATGGTGGTTCAAAAAATGATGATGTGCCTTTGGTCTAAGCGGGGTATAGCACCAGTGGAGTTTAAGGAATGTACACTAGAAAAAGACATGTAGAATGTAGAGAAGGGGGCCTTTTTCCCGGATAACGCCCTGTCAACATGGCGCCTCTTCCTTTCGTCCAGAGACCAGCCCTTACTTTCGCAGCTGTTAGCACGATAACCATTTGTGCGAACAAGCGGTGGCAGGGAAAAAAGGAGAGACAGGCCGATATCGGCGCAAAGGAAGAGGAAGGGAAGGAGAGAGAGCCAGGGGAATATCACACCATTGAGGGGAAAGGGCAGAAGGGTGTGATATTTTTATGAGCATGTGGGATGAGTGGTGATATGATGATAGCGGTATAGGGGCTGGGCACTGTAACAGTTGTCTCCACTGGGGTGCTTCTGGTGTCGTGTCGTATAGAGTGGGGGAAGGAGCGCCTTGGAGAAAAATGGTGCCAGATCACGTGCTCGATTCTGATTGTTCTGAAGTTAAAGGGGGTGGGGGGTGAGTCCCCTCCCTCTTTTTTGTTTTTGCCATCGTTTTAGAGTAGTCGCTCTCTCCCTCTCCCTCTCTCTCCCTCTCCCTCTCTCCCTCTCTCCGTTCTGCCCATACCGGCTCGGAAACGGAGAGAAAGGGGAAGGGAGGGGGCGGGAACGATGGGGTCGGTACGACTTTTTCAGGTGCATGGGATGCACACTCACGCTCAGCGTAATGTGCATGCGGTGTTCGTGTCAACTATGTGCGTGCCAGATGCGCGCCAATGAGTGGAGGGGATGCGTGGAGGCGTTGCCAATCGGTCATAACCGTCGTCGGTCCGGGCTCTATTGGCGGGTCACGCCTGTATTGTCCTCTCATCATCTCTTCCGCCACGACAGAGAAAGTGGAAGCGGGTATTACTAATTGGAAAAAAAGCAGGAAAAAAAGGAAAACAATTTGCAGACACAAACTGACGCAGGCCGATTTTGTAAGGAGAGAGAAAGACCAGGACCAGTGTGTGGACAAGCCTTGATTGTCCGGATGTAGCGGTTATGGGTCTGGCTATGGCCGATGTCTGAACAGGCGGCACCAGTGTCAGCAAGGCCACGCAGACAGTAATACGGGCACATTCTGACTAATGGAGATGGAGGTGGGGCCCCACGCCTAACATGTGAATTATTTTCTGTTTTTTCTTGCTGTTTATTGCTATCTCCAGATCATGCCCTGAACGGAGCGGGCGGCAAACTGCGGAACGTACAGTGAGAAGAGCAAGAGATGTAAACAAGGGGAAGGGGCGTATGAGAGTGTTAATCGAGGTGGTACGCCGTTGCTATACGCAGAGGAAGGAGGCACTCCCCCCATTTGATCTATAGGGGTGACCTTTTCCGGGCGGAATGTGCGCATCCTTCCTCGGCGCCCTCTATTACTATCACCCCGTAACTGAGCCCTGGCGAGGGGGGGCACACGCAATGACTTTAAAAGAGAAACGGCGGCCCACTGGAAAAGCCACTTGACCGACCGCACAACGGGCCAGCAGCAGGACTGCTTCACCCAAAAAGGAAAGGCACAGTCCAACACCCGAAAAAAAAAAAAAAAAAAAAAAAAAAAAAAAAAAGAAAAAGAAAACAAGAACAAAGAAGAGAACATAACAACAAAAAATAAAGAACAGAAAGTATAAGTAACAGGACAAAAGATGACACAAAAATACAACAAACAAAAGAAACCAAGCAACTAA